>JARYGA010039116.1:0-35476 GCA_030545235.1 Helianthus tuberosus | reverse complement strand
TCGAAACCACAAATAGATGGCACTCGAAACCAAGGCTGCAACTAAAAACTCTTGATGTATCGAAATCTTAAAAAGATTTTTGGAATCTGACAAAACAGAAAGTCCAAAAATTTTGGAAAAATAAATCCTTTTACTAACAAAAGATATTCCCTTTTAAAATTCAAAAATCGTCCAATATCTTTTAACAGTTTCAAAATAGATTGAAACACCAAACTATATTGATTTTTGATAAAAATTCGATGAACACCGCCAAGAACACGAAGAACGCGAAGAACACCAATCCAAAAACAACGAAAATCTTGAATCTTTGATATCACACCGAGCCTAGAAAAAGGTTCTAATGGCTCTGATACCACTTGTATGTAACACCCCGAAAACGGGTTTGGTAATCAAACTCTGTTCATACTAAAAGACGGGTAAAGTACCGTTAGCAGTAAAAATAACCCGTTAACTATTTGGATTTAAATAAGAAATCCTAATAATTAAATACAAGCGAATCAAAGAATTTAAGAATTTAGTTTATAAGAGCCCGAGTCAACGGGACTTAAAATACAACGGGTTTTTAGCTCCCGGAACCCACTAAGTTAACTAGGTAAAATTAACCTAGTTAGTAGTGGGTAATTAAATAATAAACTATGAGTTATAGTTTCATTTATGAATATCTAAACTTGAGGGACCAAAACCGTGAAAAAGGAAACAAGTTTTATTTAATAAAAAAAAAATAACACACCACACACACTAAGTGTGTGTGGATCGATCTCCAGGAGCGACCAGGAGGGTGAAAACCCTAGAACTCAACAAATCTTGCAAATTGAAGGTTCAATTCAAGTCCAAATCGAATTCTAAACATAGATTCCTGATCCTCATCACAAGGGGATTACAAGGTATGTAAAATTTTGAGAAATCTTTCAACTTGAAATTCTCATGAATTGGGAATAATCTGAGATTCTAGTTGCATGTGTATGTTATGATGATTTGGGAACTACTATAGTGTTTAGGGACAAACCCTAGACAAACACAAGCTGAAATCATGTGAATTTTTAGTGAAAACTATGATCACCATTGTAGGTGATTAGTGAGTTATGTGAAATTTGATGAACACTAGGAAATAGATTGTTGATCTAGTGTAAATTGACAATTTTGAAGTGATTTCAGAAATTATAGAAGTTAACCACTTTGTAAGATGGTTGATTTATGTGAAATTTGGGCTAAGAGATAAGCTAGAGACATGATAAATAAACATGTAAAATTCTGCCCGTAAAGTGTTTGTTGAAATGCCTTAAAGAAGGTTCGAAACTAGAATTTTTGTAGTTAAAACACCTAATTGTGATGTTTTGGCTATTATGCAAAATGTGATTAAAAAGAGTTCTAAATATGATGAACGTGGTTAGAACTTTGGTTAAAACGGTGGTCTAAAGATAACGCCTACCGGGTAATTAAAGAATGCTAAAACTAGTTGATGAACTCGAATATGCAATTAGTATACTAATGGGCATTTGACTTTTAAAAAGTCAAACTGACCTATAATCCGATAAATGGTAATTTTTGATATGAAATGTGTAAGGTGGAATAATCGTATTAAATTATGATTAAACTAACCACCTTGAAAACGATGATGATAGTTTGACGCGTAACAAGCTAGGTGGAAGCTTGATAAGGGAGCGGGTCAAACGAATCAAGAAGGAAAGGAAAAGCGTAGTTCGGATGCGAGGTAAGTAGAACTTACGCCCTTTTACATTATTTGCGAAGTTACTAAATTTCAAGTATGGATATGAATGCTACTAAATGGTTGGTACATAATATTCTGACATGATTCAATGAGAGTCGGAATGATGGAAAATGGTAAGAAATCATGAACTATAGTAAAAGGGGTAAAATGGTAAATTAGTCATGTAATGACGAATAAATAAAAACGGTTTAAGTGAAACAAGTTCAAAGGAAAACCGGAAAAGGTTTAAGGGGATGAAATGGTAATTAAATACCATCTCATACGGACAAATAGTCAATTAGGCTAAATGGGTCAAATGGTGTTGTTAGCACCATTTGACAATAACATTTGACAATCGCTTGTTGAGTTTTGTAATCACAGGAAATAACATAAGCTTGCATTGCTTTAACTAGAAAGATTTAAAGCAAAAGTTATGTAAACGGGTCAATACTTTGATCCGAGCCAGGTATGTATAATTAAGCTTTTAGTTAAACATACAATTTGGTCAAATAATTAGCGAAAGTCCTTCGTCGTATAGTGAGGGACTAAAGTTGACCAAAATACCCTTGAAGGGTATATTGGGCAAACGACCCATAGGGGTTGTTTAGGAACTTACGTTAAGATTATGGAATCTTTAGACATGAACAAAGGTCATAGGAATGCACATTCGCGGGTCAAATGCATCAAAAGTGGTCATTTGCGTAAAATGATCAACCGATGGGTAAAATTTGGAAAAAAGGGGTTAATTATGATAAATCCACCACAAAATAGTTGTGGTGGAATAATTGTAGTTAATTAGATATGGAAATTTTGTAGCGACAAAAGAAAGGTACAAGTTCTAGACTAAAATGCGTAAATACCCTTAACGGGTCAAAACAAGCATTTAAATGTAAACGGGATTTTATTAAGTAAGAAACCCGTGATTTGAGATTAATATGATATGAGATATTGTATTAATGAATTTCATGAGTTTAAAGGTAAATTAAACATGTTGGTGTGATAAAATCACGAACGGGTCAAAAATTGGTAAAAAGGGCAATAAGCCGAAGAGTTAAAAGTCTGAAAATTTTATATGTAGAATGTTGGATTTTAACTCCATTAGATGGATAATTAAATTACGGTCGCGTAGGAAAAAGAATCGGGTAAAACGGACCAATAACGAAGAAGTTATGGCCGTTTCCGTAAAAACCATCGTTGCTGATAATGCAGAACACAGATCTGAACCTGCTGGAAATATGCATCCCAGGCGACACGCGACAGGATTCTCTAATCCTGCCGCGACCCGCGAGCGGAGCTTACGGACCGTAAGGGTCCAGGCTTACGGTCCGTAAGCCAGTGGCAGAAAGTCTAAAATCTTCGTATTTCGTTTATTTTGAACTCCGAACTCGTTTAAATACGTTCTAAGATACGTATAACTAATCCAACTCATGTTTGATGAGTTTCAGGTATTTAATTAGCACCGGCGGACGATCAAGCACAACGAAGAACCGAACACGATAAAGAAATATGCTTCCGCACTTCGCCTCGTCATAAATTTTAAATGACGAATCTGATCGCGTTATATCAAATAACTTATGATTTGTAAAAGTTTTTAACAAACCCGTATTTCCGATGTTTATGTAACCCAAATTACATGATTGTTTTACATAAATTATACGTTAAACCTTGAATTATAAGAACGGGTGTTGCATTGTAAGTCCCGATTAACCAGATTTTTCAATGATATCAAACCTAATCTTGTGAGAGTGCGGAAACCAAACACAAGATGATTCAAGATAAACCGACAAATATGAAAAACGAAGAACAAACCGAATCACTTTCAACACTTGCACACGATTCTATTACTTGAATAAGCAAAACCGTCTAGTACAAGTGTTCTTCACCAACTCAATCGCCTCTCTCTCTCGAGCTCTATAGAAGTTCTGTAACAAATAAGGCTCCCAGAAGTTCAAACCTAAAAACAAGTTAGAAACTTGTTTATATACTCAACCAAGCCCACTTCCCTACATGGGCTTCCCTTGGGCCTGCTTGGCCCACATGGCCTAAAGCTTGGCCCAAGTGACCTATAAAGGTCCACAACCTAATATAAACTAACCCAGTAAAGCCCAGTTCGTAACCATAGCCCATTATGTTAATTTGATGCGTCAGTCTCACACTTTAGGGCCTAACAAGCATATCATCAATTAAAGGTATAGGAAGAGGACATTCCTAAAACCGCATTTAGCACAAGGTACGTCCATTATGAATTTACTGTCATGCCATTTGGTTTAACCAATGCCCCAGCTGCATTTATGGACATGATGAACCGAATATGTAAGCCATATTTGGATAAATTCATAATTGTCTTTATAGATGATATTCTCATTTACTCTAAGAGTAAAGAGGAACATGCAAAGCATTTGCACGCACTTCTAAGTTTATTAAGGAAAGAAAAGCTTTATGCAAAGTTTTCAAAGTGCGAATTTTGGTTAGAACAGGTACAGTTTCTTGGACATTTAGTCAATCATGAAAGAATTTATGTGGATCCGTCCAAGATCGAGGCTATTACTAAATGGAAAACCCCTGAGTCACCAACTGAGGTTAGAAGTTTCTTAGGATTGGCTGGTTATTATAGAAGATTTATTCGAGATTTTTCTAGAATAGCCATTCCCTTAACTAAGCTAACCTGTAAATATGTTAAGTTTGAATGGGAACCAAAACAAGAAGAAGCCTTTAGAATTCTTAAGCAAAGACTAACCAATGCACCTATACTAGTGTTACCAGAAGGAACCGAAGACTTTGTAGTCTATTGTGATGGTTCTAAGTTAGGTTATGGATGTGTTTTAATGCAACGTCAAAAGGTTATAGCTTATGCATCCAGACAACTTAAGAATCATGAAGAGCATTATTCAACCCATGATCTAGAATTAGGAGCTATAATTTTTGCCCTTAAAATTTGGAGACATTATCTTTACGGTAGTAAGTTTACCATATTCACCGACCATAAGAGTTTAAGGTATGTTTTTTGGCAAAAGGAATTAAATATGAGGAAAAGACGCTGGATGGATATACTTAGTGATTATGATTGTAATATCCAATACTATGCAGGAAAGGCAAATGTAGTAGCTGATGCTTTAAGTCGAAAGTATCATGAAAAGCCAAAAAGAGTACGTTCTCTCAACCTAAATCTGCAAGTAGATTTAAACAAACAAATTAGAAAGGCACAAGAATCAGTAATCAAGGATGATACTGAAAAGTTAAAAGGAATGATTAAGGAACTAGAACAAGGAACAGATGGAATTTGGAGATTCCATAAGAAAAGGACGTGGATACCTAAATTAGGAAACCTACTCCACCATATATTAGAAGAAGCCCATAAGTCTAAGTACACGATGCATCCTGGAAATGATAAGATGTATCAGGATTTAAGAAAGAATTTTTGGTGGATAGGAATGAAAAAGGATATAGCTACTTATGTTTCTAAGTGTTTAACCTGTTCACAAGTTAAAGCTGAACACCAGAAATCCTCAGGTTTATTGCAGCAGTTAGAAATGCCAATATGGAAATGGGAATTGATAACAATGGATTTTGTTACCAAATTACCCAAAACAAGAAAAGGTAATGATACAATCTGGGTGATTGTAGACAGGCTAACTAAGTTAGCCCATTTCCTACCTATGAAGGAAACTTTCAGTATGGAACAATTAGCTAAATTATATGTAAATGAAATATTTTCATTACATGGAATTCCTCTATCAATTATTTCTGACAGAGAGTCATTTTACCTCTCATTTTTGGACAAGTTTCCAAAAAGCAATGGGAACCAAGTTGAATCTAAGCACCGCTTATCATCCTCAAACGGACGGACAAAGTGAAAGGACAATTCAGACAATGGAGGACATGCTTAGAGCTTGTGTAATTGATTTTGGAGGTAATTGGGATGATTACCATTAATAGAATTTTCTTATAATAACAGTTATCATACCAGTATCAATGCTGCACCATTCGAAGCACTTTATGGACGAAAGTGCCGAACCCCAGTCTGTTGGGCAGAAATTGGGGAAAAGCAACTATCCAGACCTGAGATAGTGCAAGAAACAACCGACAAGATCATTCAAGTCAAGGAACGACTAAAAGCAGCACGTGATCGAGAAAAGAGTTATGCAGATAACAGACGCAAGCCTCTAGAATTTCAAGAAGGAGACAAAGTGTTATTGAAAGTCTCTCCTAGGAAAGGAGTAGTCAGATTCATCAAAAGGGGAAAGCTAAGTCCCAGGTATGTTGGACCTTTTGAGATTATTAGAAGAATAGGACCTGTAGCCTATCAGCTACAACTGCCAGAGGAAATGGCAGGAATACATGATGTATTTCATGTATCTAATCTCAAGAAATGCATAGCTGATGAATCATTGGTAGTACCTCTTAAGGATATAGAGGTAAATGAGCAGTTAAAATTTGTAGAGAAGCCTCTACAGATTGAAGACAGGGAAGTTAAGAATCTCAAGCACAAGAGATTAGTTCTGGTAAAAGTAAAATGGGACTCCAAAAGAGGACCAAAGTATACATGGGAGCTTGAATCAGAAATGCAAAGGAAATATCCACACTTATTCCAATAGATCTCGAGGACGAGTTCTAAAACAAGGTGGGGAGGATATAACAACCCTCCTAAGTATTTTTGACACCCCTAATATAATTTAAAATATCCCAATATGTCTTAAAATACACCCCGTATGCGAAAACTGAGCCCAAAATACAATATATAATTAAAAATAAAATAAAATCAAGTTTAATGTGTCGCTCGCGGGCCGCATAGCTTTTGGCTACGTCTTACGCGGGCAGCGACAACTTAAATCTCAGACGAGGCCCCAGGCCGCCACGTGGCAGCCTCGTGTCATGCCTAGTGGCCGAATCAGTGCAGCTAGGGGCTACCCTAGCTAGCCTCGCGGGCTGCGAAGGCCCTGGCCATGTTCTACGCGGGGCGCGACGAAACCAAAATCAGGCCCTATATAAAGAGGGCCTCGGCCTTCAGTTCCGATCGTTCAATACCTCTTTCTCTCTCACGAAATTCTATATAGTCCAAGTGCTTTTCGGGTATAATACCACCCTAAATAACGAAGTTCTGCTCCATTGTAAGTATCATAACCCCGGTTACGTATTAGATACGTTGCCCGATTGATCCAGGGTTCCGTAACGGCTGTCGAGATTCTGCCCGACGTAGTCGTTGAAATGCCGTCTCGGGGAGGGTATTACTAATGTAAATATTGGTTTATTATACTAATACGTGTGCATTTGTGTAATTTATAGATAATCACCAGGAAACCCTTAAAGAAAACCTAAGACAACAATGTGAGTACTCTCCTTTTTGTAAATTGTTTTTACAAAACCTTAAATGTTTTACAATGCAATTAAGCAGTGATTGAGTCTTAGTAATTCTTCAATTACTGCCGGTTTGTTGGGGTTTTGTATACAAATACTGGACAAAGAGTTAGCCAATGGGTAATATGACCCACCAGTCAGGATTGACAGTACTGAATGTGTAATTGTGTAGATATAAACATTGTAATCGCTCTCAATACTGTGTTAATTGATAAAACTCCTCTTGATTAAACTGGGATTCACTCACCAGTATTTCCCACTGACAAAATGTTTTTAAACGCGTTTCAGGTAACACAATGTGAAATCCAACTAGAAGCCAGCTGGACAGCACTGAAGGCTTGGAAAAGTGGCTATAAAAGTTACCTAAATAAAGTAGATGTTTTATTTCAATAAAATGGGATTTATCACTATAAATCAGTTTGTAATGAAAACTTGGGTTTTATCCCAATATGCTTACTTATATAAAATATGGTGTTTTACTCTGATAAAATATTTCCTAACTACGGTCCTAATGTAAATTCCGCTGCCAAATTGATAAACACCGATACCACCAACATCGAGTCTCGCGGCCACCCGTTCCCGGGACAGATAGGGGGCGGGGGTTGCGACATCAGATCCGCAATTTGTTAAACTCCCGTTATCATCGGATGTGAGTGTTCTTCAACTAAAACATTTATAAAAATTAGTAATTTCGACTTTAATGAACGCCCGTATTATAATACAAGGCTTTTCCACTATACATGTCAACACACGTAATTTTGTTGACTGTATCGATCCTTTATCGATTTAATTTGGGTAACGTGATTACACGATAACCCTATGTGTTGTTCACAACACTTTAATCATACTAAATCATTAATATACATGTACTTACCGGATTTGCGATCAACCCTCGAACCGAACACACTTTATTCTTTAACCAGGAGCTCTGATTACCAACTTGTAAGACTCGTCTCAATTTAACGTAATTTTAATCATTTAAAAATGCGCATTTTATATCATAAATGCGACTTTACGAAAACTTTGTCTTGGCAACATCCGTACATGTTTAAAACATTCAAAAACTAAGTTATAAGTGTTTACATATAGTCCTTTTTACTAAAAGAAAACTAGATCAAATGCGGAAGCTTCATTTAATTGTGTGTTCGGTTCTTGTTTCTCGCTTTATCTTCATCCGGAGTCCGTAACAATCATCTAAGATCAAAACCAACATAAAAGTTAGTTTTGATTGATTAACAACAAGTTATAACAAGTCCCTCAAGTTAAACAAGCATAGGAAATGAAAATTTCAAGTTTTACACCAGTCGCGTGCCGCGACGGGTTTGGGGGTTATCTGTCGTGTGCCGCGACACCTATTTCTTCTCTTCTTCGCATGACGCTAGCACCCAATTTTGACAGAATGTTCTTTATTTCAGCTGCACATTTGCCCAACTGTGATTTTAACCAAAATACAAACTTCAAAGTTTGATAACTTTTGATCTACATATCCGTTACCCGATTCTTTTTCCTATGTGATTGTTTTTTATATGTGCAATTAAACTAAATCGAC
Source organism: Helianthus tuberosus (assembly GCA_030545235.1). Taxonomy (NCBI): domain Eukaryota; kingdom Viridiplantae; phylum Streptophyta; class Magnoliopsida; order Asterales; family Asteraceae; genus Helianthus; species Helianthus tuberosus. The sequence goes on along the minus strand of JARYGA010039116.1, from coordinate 26,864 downwards.
GTCATAATTAGAATTCGTATTACCCCATATCACACGTAATTAATCAAATTAGGCAATTACGCGTTGCATTCATAGTTTCAACATATGAACATTCATTTAGGCGTTTTAACAAACACCTTATGGGCATAATTTTTACACATCTACAAACTAGTTCATAACTAGTTATTTTTACCAAGATTAACATCATTTTCAAGTCCATCATATCTAGCATGCATAACTATACCTAGATTCACTTCATGGAAATCAATTAATACCCACTTTATGATAAAAATTCAAGTGTTCTCCATCATCCTACAAAACCCATTTAACACTTAAGTGGGTGATTATGATTTTCATCATTATGAACCCCAATTCATCAAGGTATCAACTAAGGTTCGTTCCTAAACATGAATTTATCATAATTTCGTTCAAACATCAAGCATTCAAGTTCAAACTTCGATTGTACATGTTCATCAAGAATTCAAGATAGAACCAAATAGTGAAATTTGACATACCTTTAGATCCCCTTAGTTGAGTAATCACTATTTTAAGCTTCGTTTTTTATTTGAACTTGATTTGCCTTCTAGATTTGACCAATTTTGTAGATTAGGGTTTGAGTTTTGGGTAGCTCTCCTGGCTCCTGTGTTGTACGCGACCAGACACACATACACACTAGTGTGTGTATTTTGTTTATTTTAAAGTTTTAATTAAAACCTTATTTCAATTGCCCATTTTTGGTCCCTCAACTTTTAAAGGTTTATAGTTGAGCCAATTTACTACAAGTTTCTTTATTGATTGAAAGTTATTATTAACTAGGTTAGTAAATCCTAGTTACGTTATTCTTCGGTTAAACCAACATATATACCAGATGTTAATAAATATAAATTTCTAATATTTTTGAGGTGTTACAAGAGTAGGTTGTTTTTGTTTTCGAAAAATTAGTGAAAAGAGGTGTATTTTGAGTGTGTTGTGTATATTTATCCACTACTAGAAAAGTGGCTGCTTTCAACGCACTTTTCCGTCATAAAGGCGCCACAAATTCAGATTTGCAACAGAACCTTGATGTTGGAAAAGGCCCGTTGAAAATCATTTGCTACGCATATGTTACGTAACTTTCAACGTATTTCCTAACGAAAATATTGTGTCAGAAATTTGTGACACATTTCCTACGCGCTTCCTAATTATTATTAGTAGAGTTTTGTGACACATTTGCAACGGAATATCTAAAAAAATGCAACACATTTGTAATGAAATATCTAAAAAAATTGCAATGCATTTGTAACGAAATATCGAAAAAATTTGCAACGCATTTGTGACAGAATATTTAAAAAATTTATAAAAAAATTAAATTATGGAAAATGAAATTTGTTTTCTAAAAAATTGGAGGAAAATCAACAAAAAAAAGTTTACAAAACTTGTTCACCACACTTCAAACATTCTAACCTAACCCGATAGAAAATTTAGTTTCGCAGCATACAAACAGCCAGATCGTTGGTATATACGTCCTAAAAATCCTTTAATTTAGATCATTCAGAAACTGATGTTGTCTGGTATCACAAACATATATAGACGCAGGTACATGAGCGCTCAGATGCCAAATGGGACAGGATTTTATTGACCCGCTTGACCTGTTGGATAAAAACATAAACCCCAACTGACCTTTTGGATTATAAAAGTCGTCCTTTATGTTGACACGAGATTGCAAAGTATGTCCTTTGTATAACAACCCTTAAAAAAAGTCCCAAAACACTATGAAATCGAAACCCTGGACTTGCAAAATGGAAATTAGCATGAAAAATGGAAAAAATAAGATTTTTATGTCTGTCGCGGGACGCGACAGACTTTTAAGGGACCACCGTGGGTCGCGAAACCCTAGTAACTTTCCGGACACGCGACAGGATAACCCTAGGCTATTGCGGGCCGCGAAAGACTATCAGATCACCTATAAATTGAGCATTCGTGTTGTAGTTTCAATCGTTCAAAATTCTTTTCTTTCTCTCAAATTTATGCTCAGATAGTATACCCAATACCCCTAATTCTACGAAGCTTTGCCCCATTGTAAGTGTTTTAACCCCTGATCACTGATTCGATACCCTGTCCGATTGATCCTGAACCCAGCAACGGATGTCAAGGTGCTGTCTGAATAAGGCTACACTTTGTTAACTACGTTGGGGTTTTGATCTCATGATGTATCGATAAAGTCGAGTTGGGTTATTATACTAACACGTGTGCATTGTATATTTTATTAGGAACTCAGGAATTTACCACGATATATTACCAGGAGGCATTTTTAGTTAAACCCTAAGTCAACAAAGTGAGTCCTTATTTCTTTTTACCAAATGTTTTACAAAACCCTAAATGTTTTTTAGTTATACTTACAGTGATTAAGTTTTTGTATTCTACAATTATTACTGGTATGTGGGATTTTGTATACATTACTTGATAATCTTCACCATTGGACAATGGGTTAGCCAATGTGTGATAGGACCATAGTCACAGATCCGGTCGAGTAACAAATACTTTGGAGTTTTTGTTAGATATAAACAATGTAATTACCTTTGATACTGTAAAATATAACAATGTGTCTTTTTATATAATGGAATTAACTCGCCAGTATTTTTACAGATAAAATGTTTTTAGGTAACTTACTGTGAAGGTAATAGAAGTCCGCTATGGAACACGGAAGGCTTAAATAAAGTGTCTATGATTACATGAATGAAATGTGGGTTTTAGCCCATTTGTTTAATACTAAAAAGTTTGGTGTTTTACAAACTCTGAAATTATTTCCTAATTACGATCCTGATGATGTATTCTGCTGCAAATTTAATAAACACCGATACCACATGTCATTTGGATTCACGGCTCCCGCCCAGGGTAGGGTTGGGGGCTGTGACACTTTGTCTTCAAATAGTACAAAAAACATACTTGATTTTTGCAAACCTTTGCACGTTATGTCCTTTACCCAAACTCAGTTAGTTTTCATGGTTAAATCTGACCAAATAGACCCCACACGAGGGTATTTTGGTCATTTTACCCTAAATGCTAAAATAAATAATCGTAAAAATAATAAATACTTTTTTTTAAATATACACTTATATGTATGTATGTGTGTGTATATATATATATATGTATAACGGATCCGCCCTTTATTGCGAGAACCAATGTGAACACATCCAAAAATACCTTAAAAATCTATAAAAAAAAAAACTCGAGTAACAATTATCCATGCACATGTGCATATGTATCATTTCTTTGACAAATTCCGTAATACATTACTAACATTAGACAATTGCACTTTCATTTACACTACCATTTATAACACATCACTTTTTACATTAACAATATTAGAAATACACATGTGCATCTATATGTATAAACATGTGCGAAGCGTGTGGTACATTCAGTAGTTCAATTATAAAAGGGAAACGTTTGTTTTCCTAGCTTATGAACACGTTACCTTGAGTTTATGGGGTTTAAAAGGCACAAAAAAAAATAAATAAATAAATAAATAAATACCTCAATCATAATAAAAATATAAATTTGTCGACCCTTTAAGCTCATAAGCCAAAGAAAAAATAGTTACGTAAACATAAAAAAAAAAAGAAAAAAAAAATTCAAAAGAACAAACAAAAATCATCTCGTTGTTGATTAGTTTACCTTGAGAGTGAGCTTGGGTAGGGGCCCTAATGTTTCCGGAGTTGTGAATTTGAGATTACAAACTTCACAAAAATCCAAAATTTGTACACAAATAACAAATAAGCAATGACGGGCACGAACAAATACACATATTAGAACCTAGATGGCAAAAAAAAGTAATACAAACACGTAAAAATGCAAACAAATATTTGCACGCACGCACGCACATATATATAGGCTATGCTCACTTGAACTTGTTAAGAGAAGTGAACGACTTCTTAAGTTTGTGATCCTCAGTTGGTACTTTGACATTGGTGGCTAACCCTAGTGCTTCAAGAAACCTTATCATATACCAACAAAAGTCAATTTGCCACCATTCTAATCCATGTCTAGCTGAATACTCAAATGCATGGTAATTACTATGCCACCCTTCACCGAAAGTAATCAATGCAACCAACCTGTATACATGCATGCTTACTAATTAGCATGTATATACCAAATGCTAATGTAACACATATAATGAACATTTTCTTTTCAACCTACCAATTGTTCTTGGAGAGATCAGTAGTGTTCCAAGCTTGTTTTCTCCATATATGACAAGCTAAGTTCAGTAGAAAAGTCACGTGATGTCCCCATGTGAGTGCAACTCCCTACATATATTATCTTGATGGCATCAAATACATTCTATTTGCAACACAAAGTTGAAATACTCGCAAATAATTCTTACATACAATGACCCAAACGAGGTAGGTAAATCCATCAAACACATAAACGATGGTAGCAAATGCAAATGGATGCAATAGATAGGTTCTTTGGATGAATCTGTAGAATGCTTGTTTTTTTAAATCCTTCACATTTTTACGTTCTTGGTTCTTGATACTGCAAAATCATATATCATAAACTTAAACAAGATAGTTGGCCGAAAGAAACATTCTTTTATCTTTTTGGAGCATGAACATGCAAAGTACCTTCTCAAGAATATAGCCGCTATCAAAGAGCCAACCCATATGACTAAACCAAAATCCGAAGATAGGAGAGTGTGGATCTCTGGGAATCTACATACATATATGAACTAAATTCATAAGAGTTCATAACTCGGTATAAGAAAGTTGTGGCGAGTGACAAACAACTAGTAAATAATTATTGGGTGTTTTACCTACGCACATGAAAAAGAGGAGGTAATTATGTGGCCACTAAATACCCACAGCTTCAAAAAAAAAAAAAAAAAAAAAAAAAAAAAAAGGAAATACATGTGTTACTTTATGAAAAAAAAAAAAACGATCTCTTTTTCTCAAAACCCTTAGTAACACACAAAGTTAATATAATTTGGTAAGTTTAAGCCTTGTTACTATTTATCTAAAAGAGTGTAGCTAAAACAAGATTCAGTGAGACCTCTCTATATGCAGTGGCGAAGCTTGAAAATTTCCACCGGGGGGTCGGAAGTCACCGGACCTAATATTTGGGGGGTCGAAAACGTATATACCTAAAAAATTCTATACGAAACGTACACACATAACACTATTGAGCGAAAAGTTCGGGGGGTCGGGCGCCCCTCCCGGCCCTTGAAAGCTACGCTCCTGTCTATATGCCACTCAATCTCGAATGACATGTAACACATGTTCAATTATTTGTTGCGAGTATAGAATGCATACATGAAAAAGAAAACCACCTAGCTAACCTACAAAGCTAGGACTCCAAAATAAGCAAAGGTGTACTCAAGCCACTTGGGCAGCTTGAGACTGTGATGTAGGTTACTGTGATAGGACATAGTTATACCAAAAATTCCACACAACACGTATGTGGTAAAGCCGGCCCAGAACGCACAATGGTGCGAAAAGTGCAAGCACGTGCATAGCTAACATCCCTAGAGCCATTTTGACATCAAGAGTCCTCCATGTTCGGCCCATGAAGAGGTTTCTTTTCCTTGTAACCATCACATTTGAGCAGGGCTGGCCAAAAGGGCTTTAGACCCTAGGCCCAGGCCTAGAGCCACCCAAATTAATAGGCCTCCAAAATTTGGTGTGCTTTCTTTATACTAGGCTCAATTATTATAAGATAATACACTAAACAATTCACTTAGGGGCTGTTTGTTTAGCTCTTAATGAGACTCTTAATGGTTCAGACCTCTTACTGGTTCAGTACTTAATTGTTCAGACTGTTTGTTTCGCGAGCGGATGTCTGAATAGTTTAGACATTTGCCTCTGAATGGTTAAACATTATACCGAGTCTGAATGGTTAAGATCTCTAATCTGAATTGGTCAAACTTTTGCTTCTGAACGGTTATGCATTACACTGGCTCTTAACGGTTCATACCTCTTACTGGTTCAGCATTTAATGCTTTAGACCTCTTACTGGTTTAGTACTTAACCATTCAGAAGTTGCCAATCAGCCCCTTAAAAGGCCTGCGATTGAAATAACCCATTAGTCCATCACCCAAATTGAAAGACCTACAATCATTAGCTATTATATGAATCGAAAAAGATTTTTAGAACTTGATTATGATAATTTCATCAAACGATTTGCCTCAATTAAAGCTAGAAAAATAAATTTTATTTAAACATATGCTATATCTATAAAAAATGTAACTTAATTTTTTTTTAACTACGCCAATTATAAAATTTTTAGTTTTTAATTGCATGTACGAAGCCCGAGTAAAGAAGGAGGATTTTGTTACTAAATATGTTGAAAAGGATAATTTTACAAAAGAGTCTTCACTTTTTAGTTCGTTTAAGAAACACAAAATAAAGTGCGAATACAAAAACAACAAAAAATAAAGTGTGAATACAAATTGTCATTTAGTTCAAAAGCCATAAACTTCTTCTTTAAGCTTGTTCATCTTCATCCACAAAATTCAACTTCAAATCAACATATAACCTATAAACACAAGCATTAAACAAAACCATTAAGTTCTACACATTACAAAACAACTTTTAGGTTTTGTCAATTATAAAAATACCTTTCATTTATTATCAGACCCATCTGGAGTCAACACATCAATTTCCAATTTTTCTTCATCTCTTGCAGCTTGCTACACATTAAAAAAACAAAATACAAATGTTAATGCATAAACTACAAAAAGTATAAGTAGATTATAAATGTAATAAAAGCTTACTTTCAATGTTTTTAAGGTTGTTTTTGAGCTCGCCTTTAACCAATCACTTCCACAAACAAGAAGTTCCACCATATCCTTTGAAAGAGAGCTTCGGTAGTCATCCAATATACGCCCCCAGCACTAAAGGCTGATTCGGAAGCCACGGTAGTGATCGGGATGCCAAAAATGTCTTTCGCCATTTTACTCAAAACCGGAAACTTGCTACAATGTTGACTCCACCACTTCAACACATCAAACTTTGGATCCATACATTTTAGGTTTTGCTCATCCAAATACTCATCAAGTTCAGATTTTCTTTCAATCGACATGGTTCTTGAATTGAGGCAAGCATAAAAATCATTCGTGTGTGAACTTGATTCATTATAAGATGTTTTTGAGCTATTCATGGCAGCCTCAGATGTCTTATATGCATTATAATACTTGTCAAAAAGTGATTTCAACTTACTTTTCATATCTTCAACCATGATCTTACATTCATCCTCTAAATACAATCTCTCAAAAGTCCACTCAACTGAGAACATCTTAAAACGGGGATCTAAAATTGATGCAATAGACATAAGGATCCCAATTTCCCCCCAAAAATTTCACATACATCGGTTTACTCATGCTCTTCAAGAAAGTATCATCGGAAAAAAATGCATTACATATCTCTTTCTTCACTTCATAAATTTCAATAAGAAACAAGTTTGAAGTTGGATACGATGTACCGGAAAACAAATTAGTAGCTTTTAAAAAAACTACAAGTAGATTGCAAACTCTTTCGGCACGATTCCATTCATCAACTGTGGGGGACCACACAAAGTTGGAATCTCTCAACGCATAACCTAGAAAAGCTTGTTTATAGTGAATAGCCGATTCAAGCATACGGTGCGTTGAGTTCCACCTAGTTTTTACATCGGTACATAAAGACCGATTAGTGGATATGCCAAGTGTTATTGCTATTTCACCAAATTTCAACAAACGACCTAACGACCTGAAGACTTCCTCAAATATTTGACACCTTCTCTAATTTTTACAAGACTTGATTCGATAGTTCCTAAACCATCTTGCACTATCAAGTTTAAGATGTGAGCACAACATCTTATATGAAAATACAAACCATCAAAGTGTAACTTCCCCTTTCCCTTAAAATTACTCATCAAAATGTTGGCTGCCCTATCATTGTTCGATGCATTGTCTAAAGTGATGGTACCTATTTTGTCTTGGATACCCCATTTTATAAGACACTCTAAGATACCATCGGATATAACCTCACCGCTATGGGGTGGTGCAAGCTCATTGAAACCTATAATGCATTTTTGCAATTTCCAATCACAATCAACAAAGTGAGCCGTTAAACACATGTAACCAATCGTTTGGTTAGATGTCCAACAATCACTAGTGAGGGATACCATCTCAGCCTTTTTCAAAGTTTTCTTTATCCTCTCTTTTTCTACATCTACATCTACAACTTTTATGCAATCTCGAGTGATTGTAGACCTACTAATTTTTTCATATAGAGGATTCATAGTCTTCATTAGGTAATTAAACCAGTGGTACTCTACAAACGAAAAGGGTAACTCATGTGCTATGATCATTTTTGCAATTATATTACGAATTTTCATTTGACTATAACCCCCATCCGGCTCAAAACCCTCATAAGCATCACAATCATTTTTACCACTATCAAAGTTGAGAAAACCGTTTTTTTTTTTACCTTGCGATTTTTTGAATAATCCACATTCTTGAAGGTGTCGCTTCATACTTGTTGTGCTCTTCGAGTTACCACGTACATATGTATGCTTGCAATAGATGCATTGTTTTTTGGCACCATTTTCCCTTTGTACAAAACATGAACATCTACAAAATGTAGATGCACATTGGACAAATTTTTTCTCTTTTTTGAACAAGCACCTCCGGTCGCTGTATCAGCTACATCGGTATCACCCGATTCATCAATTATTGGATTCTGGTCGTCCTCTCCATCAGTCAGATCAACATGAGCAGCCGGATTCTCGTTTGATTCTTTGTAAGAAGACATCCTACCAAAACAGAAACGAAACGAAACATAACATAAACAATCGTTAACACAGTTATAACAGAAACAATGGTTAACACAATTATAACAGAAACATAATGTGAATTGAACTCAAACAGAAACGATTTAACAATTAACAATTTAACATAAAGAAACAATATGGTTAACAGAAGCAGATTTAACTCTTTGTAGATTAAGATCTACATTCTACAAACAAATGCCACTAAAACATACAGACAATCTGTGTATGTATGTTACCAAACAGAAGATGCAATCTTTAACGATTAATTAACAAAAAAACATACAGATTGAAGCCTGAAACAAGTCCGACGAGGTGACGAATGAAGACTGGAGCGAACAGAAACAGATATTTAACGATTATTGAAGAATGAACAGATACAGATATTTAACGATATGTTGCAGATATGTTGCAGAAACAGAAACAAATATTTAACGATTATTGAAGAATGAACATAGATATTTAAACTGAAACAGGAGCGACTAACCTTTTAGGAGACACTTGAGCCAATGATTGTCCGATGAATTGAGTCGGAGACACTTGAGCCGATGATTGTCCGATGAATTGAGTCGGAGAGGGAGAGTGAGAGTCGAGACACTTGAGCAGTTGAGAGCGGCGACTGAATTCTGTTTTAGCCTTTTAGGAAATAGATTTAGGGTTAGATTTGTATATTAAATATTAACTTAGGCTAATATTATTTGGGCTTTTAATTTTTTTGGGCTATTATATTTTTTGGGTTTTTAATCCATAAAATATAATATATATATATATATATATATATATATATATATATATATATAAATTAATAAAAAAATAATTCGAGCGAAACCGAGCAATCGACGAGCGAGCGGAGCTTTGCTCATGCTCGGATTGAATTTGAATCGAACCGATCCGATCGGCTCATTTACAAACTGAGCAGGAATCGAACGAGCATTTTTCGAGCGATCGTCGAGCAGTTTGGATAGCCCTACTCTATAGTAGGCCATAAATATTTTTCGTTTTACCATTTTACTCTATAGTAGGCCATAAATATTTTTGGTTTTCCCATTTTATTAAAAATGTTTTATAGTTTTTCTTAGTTAAGTTTTTAACAAATATATGGAACAAGTATAAAATTACCAAGTCCCTTCTCTCACCTTTCTAGACATGCCAAATTCTTTCGCCGTTGAACCATTTATTAATATAACTAGGTTTATCACCGTCGTCGCGTTGCGACGAATTTATTTTGTTATTTAGTTTGTGTTTACATGTGTTTTGAAAATCACTACAAGCACGTTGCGCACTGAATCGTTGACAAGAATAAAAAGACAATGTAGAAAAAAAACACTAAAAGATAACCAAAAAGTGGTATGGTAATGATGTTCATATGAAACCTGTGGTCAGAGATGAGTAATGGTACTGGGTACCAGTACCGAATTTTCTGAACCGAAAGATCTTAAGTACCAATTCGGTACCGATTTTTGGCGTTCGTGGTACCGGTTCGCTACCGGTTTTTACCTTCATATACCGGTATTTTCGGTACCAGTAGCGATTTGGTATCAGTTGGCACCGAGCTCATCCCTACCCCTGAAACTAAAAAAAGAAATCATTAAAAGTAGGGCTGTAAACGAACCAAACTTCAGCGAACAGTTCGTGAACCATTCGGTGGGAAGTTCGTTTATGTTCGTTCGTTTAGTAAACGAACGAATACGAACAATTTGTTCGTTTAACGAACAAACATGAACAGAGGTTGCGTTCGTTTGTTTATGTTCGTGAACGTCCAGTAATGTGTTCGTTTATGTTTGTGAGCGTTCACTAATAAATTCATTTATGTTCATTCGTTAATGTTTATTTTTGTTCTTTCGTTTAAAGGTTTTTATATGTTGTATTTTGTTTTATTGTATTTAGTTTTTAAAAATTTGAAACACTGGTTATCTTATATGCCTCTCACAACATCTCTTATTTCAGTATTTCAATTTTAGTTTGTGTTAAAGCTTGACATACTCTTAATTTTGTTTTAATCATGCTTCTGATAATCATGTCAACTGTATTCGGATAATTATGTTAAGTGTTTACTTAATTTTTGTGAATTTTTCGTGTAATGTTTGTAATGAAAATGTAGATTTTATTATAAGGCTACGAGTTGGCTACAAAGTCCGAATTTCCTAAAAAGTGTAAAAAGTCATAAAACACAAAAATGTGAACCATAAAACACACCAAAAATCAACAATAACAAAAGGAAGATTACTAAAACATCATATATGTGGGTTGTGTTTTGTATTTTGGATGATAAGACTTTAATTATCATATGACAAACATTATTGTGTTTTATGTTGATTAGCATCTTATGTTTTATATTCATAGCTCTCCAATTGTGTGTTTGAAGTTTTTATGGACTATTATGGTTTGAATATGGTGTTTTCGTAGTCTTCACTATGCTATTTGTGGGTTTTAGGTGTGTTTATGGCTGAATTTATAGTGTTTTATGATTTTTTACACTTTTTCAAAAATTTGGACTTTGTAGCCGAACCTCATTCTTATTCTAAAATGAATATGTATTTATTTGTGTTCATAAACGTCGTTTGTGTTCATTTATGTTCATGAACATTTATTAGAGTTCATTTGCATACGGTAAGTGTTCGTGAACAGTTCACGAACATGCTCGTTTCCTTAATGAACGAACACGAACAAGAAATCTCGTTCGCTAAGCGTTCGTGAACAATTCATGAACAAGCTTGTTCCTTAACGAAGAAACACAAACAAGACCTTGTTCGTGTTCATTCTGTTCGTTTACATCCCTAATTAAAAGTTGAATAAAATCAACAAAAAAAAGTTTGATACCATTGTTGTTCGTACGGTACCCGTGATTAGCGATGAGCAAATGGTATAGGTTTAGCAGTACCGAATTTCCCAAACTAAAAGAGTTTCAATATCATTTCGGTACCGACTTTTGGTGTTTTCTTGAGTAGGTTGGTGCCAGTTTTTGCTTTCATGTACCGATATCGAACAGGACCGTACCGGTATTTTCGATACCAGTACTAGTTCGATACCGGTTGACACCAAATTTATCCCAACCGATCATACAAAAAAAAGTCATTAAAGTTAAGAAAAAAATCATTAAAGTTAAGAAAAACATGAAAATGTATTCAACTTAAAAAGTAAAAAAATAATAATTATTATAACTTTAAAATAATAAAAGTGTTAAAAAGTATATATATTATTATAATATTAAATCTACTGCTAATTAGGTTGTATTATTAATAATGTGTCACTATTCATTATGTTTTTTTAATTTTAATATAAAAGTATAAAATATAATATAATATAATATAATATAATATAATAAGGGGTAAGATCAAAGGGGATGCCACATATCATTTTTACTACATTTTTTTAAACTACATTTTTTGTACTAAATTTTTTGTGCCATATTTTTTGTGCTAGATTTTTTTGTACTAGATTTTTTTTGTTGTATTTTTAAAAAACAAAAGAGATGCCACATATCATTTTCACTCCTATTTATAAGGAACAAAATGTCCTTCATTCCTACTTATTAGGAGTGTCACATGTCATTATCACAATTATTCTTAGGCTACTTAGGCAAAATCCACTTTTTAGTGGATCCTTCCCCGGCCAGTTTACAATATTAAATGTTATAGCTATAGAAGTTTAGAACTTTAAATAGTTTTAAAGTTTGAGTTGAGGGGACTGTTTAAAGAATATTTTCTTTAAAGTTGGTTTCTTCCATTAACAAGTACGAAGTTTAATATTTTATGCAATTTACTATAGCAATTTATATATATCTAAGAGAGTTTAGCTATGAAATTTTTTAAAAGATTTTGAATAAAAATTATAAAACCATTAACTCTACAATTGGGCCAAAATCCTTGGGACATGACACCTCCTTAAAAATTCTATATATACACATGCGTTCATCAAAACTATCCAACACACATTTTTCTCACTATTCAAAAATGAGAAATCTGAATACAGTCTCCGAAGGTGTAAAGGCCTCCGAAGATGGAAAAATATTGTTCTCGGATGTGATGGTTGCCAGGAGAAGAAACCTCTTCATGGGTCGTACATGGAGGTCTTTTGATGTCAAAATAGCTGCATGGATGTTATTTGTTCACTTGCTTGCACTTTTCGCGCCATTTACTTTTACTTGGGGTGCATTCTGGGCGGCCTTTACCTCCTGCGTGTTGTGTGGACTCTTTGGTATAACTTTGTCGTATCATCGTAACCTAGCACACCACAGTTTCAAGTTGCCCAAGTGGCTTGAGTACACCTTTGCTTATCTTGGAGTCCTATCCTTTCAGGTTCATTTTGTTTATTGTGTTTTTCTTTCATGAAGGTATTCTTTACTTGCAACAAATAATTTAGGAATATTGGATTTTAATAATTCCAACTATAGATCGTTGGCTGCCAACAGTTCCAACTTCAAAAATAACAACTGGCAGTCCCAACTATTAACATATTGGCCACTAATGGACCCTGACTAACAAAACCCTAACGTCGTTAGTCTCCGGTCGCCGGAAAACCGTTTTTACCTACTCTTAAACTTTACCCAGATGTATTATCATTGTCTTTACTAAGCTTCTAAAAGTAGTGACAAGTCTTAAACTTTACCCAAATGTATTATCATTGTCTTTACTAAGCTTTTAAGAAAAGAGAAAGATTGTTTCACATAACTATGTGTTAACTTTGTCTTTTTTGTTTCACGATTGGCATTTACCGAATACACATTTACCTACTCTTTTTCATGTTTCTTTTTCATGTGTTGCTAGGATACCCAATGCTAGATTTAGTACTTATGTTTCACTTTCATGACATTGTTTGGTGTGCCACCAGCACCAATGTTTTTATAGTGAATTATTCAAACTCTAATAAGTAAAAATCATATATGTATACAGAAGGATCCTATATTTTGGGTAAGCATGCATAGATATCATCATCAGTTTGTTGATTCTGAGAAAGATCCACACTCTCCAATCTTCGGATTTTGGTTTAGTCATATGGGTTGGCTCTTTGATAGTGGCTATATTCTTGAGAAGGTACTTTGTATGTTCATGCTCCAAAAAGATTTAAAAAAAATGTTTATCTATGCCCATTAATTTGTTTAGATGATGCTATATGATTTTGCAGTATCAAGAACGTAAAAATGCGGAGGATTTAAAGAATCAAACATTCTATAGATTCATCAAACGAACCTATATATTCCATCCAATTGCATGTTCTGCCCTCGTTTATATTTTTGGTGGATTTACCTACCTCGTTTGGGTCGTGGTACGTGATAATTTGTTTGGTTTTTTTTTTTTCAACTTTGTGTGGCAAGCGGAATATAGTTGATATGCTTATGATATGGTATGGTATGGTATGCAGGGAGTAGCACCCGTATGCGGATATCACACGACTTTTCTAGTGAACTCAGCTTGTCATATATGGGGAAACCAAGCGTGGAACACCGGTGATCTCTCCAAGAACAACTGGTAAGTTTACATGATAAAAAATATTACTCGTTAATTCACACACACACACACATATATATATAGTATGTGCTACATTAGTATTTGGTATGATAATCCGTAATTATGTATGTATACAGGTGGGTAGCATTGATTAGTTTTGGTGAAGGGTGGCACAATAATCACCATGCATTTGAATATTCAGCTCGACATGGATTAGAATGGTGGCAAATTGACTTTTGTTGGTATATGATAAGGTTTCTTGAAGCACTAGGATTAGCCACAGATGTCAAATTACCAACCGAGGATCACAAACTTAAGAAGTCGTTTGTTTCTCTGAAGAAGTGATAATAGTTTAAGTGAGGGTGTGTATTAAGTAACTATGTAAGAAGAATAATTGTATGCAGTTTCGTTTGTTTGTTCTACTTGTTTTGTTTTTTAGTTTGTAATTTGTCTGTGCCCGTCATTACTTCAATGTGTTAAGAATAACCGTATACAATGTCTGTGAAAGCCTATCGGATATCGGATATCGTGGTGTGGATAATTTGCTTTTAATATGTCGATAATTAGTCTGATAACCGACGGTTTTTTTTTTAAATTACCATATTAACACTTTACCTTTTCACTGAGTTCCTTAGGTAATCCGTTGGTAATCACACCCACACTTAAACTATTATCACTTGTTCAGAGAAAGTCGAAAAACTTATTTTTTTTCTAGAATATGTTTGTTTTGTTTTGTTTTTCTTTTTAACAACTCACACACTTTTTATTAGCCTAATTACTTGATTAATACATTAGTTAGATTAGTTTGATTTGTAATATTATCATTGTTATAACCTAAGTTAGAGTCGGTTAAGGGTGTAACACACCGAACCGTTGCATAGATTTGTGAAAGGGTACATATCCTTACGAAACCTATATAAACTCTTCTAAATGGTCCTATGCCCATTGCGGGTAGCGACTAAGCCCCAATGGACCCAGGACCTGATCGGAGTTTCACGATCCGGTTAAAGATACATTTATAAATCACAAATTACCTCAAACAAATAGTTAGTGGCAGTCAAGGTATCGAACCACAAAGAGACTATGGTCTATGTCAGAATCAGGTGATTACAAATTTTGGAACAATTGATGAAGCTTTTTTTTTTAATTTTCTTTGTTTGTTTAGTTGGTTTTTGAAAGAGTACCGGATTAAACCCATAAATTTTACTATTAACTACAAAAATGGTTCACATGAATTAGTTGCAAAAAAAAAAAAAAAACCTTGGTTACTTGATTAAAACTTATAATTTGGAACAAGGTTCACACCCGGTTCGATGATCGTAAAACCTAGAGTTCCTACACCTTTTAGATTTAATTTAGTTGCATATGATTATTTAACGAGTTTAGTGTTACGAGGCTTAGGTGTTGATAGCTATCAACATTACAGAGAACAGACAAAAATGCACTTCGTTACCTAGAACATGTAAACCCTAGTCTATATCAAAGCATAATTGCATGATTCCATTTTACAAAGTCAAATTTAATAATTCACTCGACAATTAATGAATTCGAAACAAATGCAAAACAATTAATATAAACTTCAAAAAATTTACACAACTAGTTAGAAATTAAAATCATAAACAATTGTTAAAACCCTAGAATCTTACAAAAATCTACACCGGGGTGAGACCCGAGGAGACTAGCCGCTCATGGTACATGAAGCTTGGTCACCGGATGTTGAATACGAAGAACGGGCCATTGAATCTTGGATCTTGATCTTGGTGATGATGGTTAGATTAGGGTTGTGTTAATGATGAGATGATGATTATCTAAATGATTGGATGATGATGGTAGAATGAGATGATGTGTTGATTGTTAATGGATGGTGATAGAATAATCAAGAATGACGTTGATGATTGGTGACGTAGATGTTGGGATCGATGTTATGTAATGTGGATGAAGGGAGAGAGCTTTTCATGAAGTGTGTAATTCCCTTTATCACGTACTTTCCCCCATAAAACTACATCGAAACCCGGTCAACAATTGAGAAACTCGGAGTTTTATGGGTTATGGCGTCGGTGATGCCGGGTTATGGCGTAGCCGACGCCACGCAGCAACCATACACGCATTTCTGCTGTTTCCAGGATTCTAACGCGAATACCTCGTGTCGACGATGCGAGTTGACCCCATAGCCGATGCCAACATATCCAAAACTGCCCCTTCGTTTCCACATCCAGTATTTCCTAATCTCAATCTGACGTCTCGTAATACTTCTTAAACTTCGCTAAACCTGCAAAAATGCAAACCACGTTAAAGTAGACCATTCGAAATTTAAATTCGCATAAAATTGCAACTTAAACAGGAATAGGCACTAGGTTTTCAACAAAGTATCAGGACCATACTTAAACTTATACCAAAAGCAGTCAACTGGTCATAACAAATCCCTCGCAGGCTACTCCCGCGGGCGCAATACTATGCCAACATGGAGGATGCAAATAGTACAAAGTGAAACACGAACCTGCACCCAATTAACGCTTGCCAAGTGTTGTGCGAGAAGATCCTCACGATGTGCTATCGTGCAGGGGTCAAAAGGTAAAGATGACAGCGACGTGTGGACAATCACGATGAGCCATTTCACCATTCCTCAACCTCCACTAACGACTAATGGCAAGCGAGACAAAAAGTACATCCAGAAAGCGAGGCGTAGCCAATCACGGGTCGCGGACGTACTCACACCTCTGTGGTCACTAAGTGCCATGATAGAGGGGAACAAACGGATATTCCTTGACAGCAACACCTCGTCCAATCAACCTCCATTCTTCACCAAAGGTTTAAGGATCCCGATCCTACTTTCTACACTCTCACTTTATTCTTTGTGCTCTCTCTCTCTCTCTCTTGCTCTCTCTTTCTCTACAAAGAACAATGATTTTTCTCATGCCATAGGATGGTTACAAGAACCTCCCACATCTACTTCTCATAACGAGTCTCACAGTGTTTTGCTAGCTTTACAGATCATTCCATACAACATTTCAAACTAATGCATCTCTAAGTTTATACAAACTCTCTCTCATTCTTGATCCTAAACAACCTAATATAATCATCAATGAACATCATATCCACGTTTCAGGAAGAACAAATCAATGAAACAATCCCATGTTTGCAAGCATAACTCATAAACAAATTGGACAACAAATCAACAACAAAGAACTTGGTTGTTGATTCAGACAACGACGATGTCAACATGTGATCAAGAAACAATAAGTTTTATTAAAGCACAAAAAACTAATGAAAATCAATCGGAGAATCCAAACTTCCAGCAACACACTTTCGATGATCAAAGTATAAAATGCAAACTACTAATCATTGATTAACGCTTAAAATTCCAATCCCTTAATCTTGTACTAAGAATCGAATATATAAAATCTCTATTGAAAACCGAAGTCACAGAAATATTTTAATTCCTGTTTACGAATTCTATCGAAATTTTAGCAGGATAACAAAACTAATTATTTCCTTAAAATGTTTTTGGAAAATCATCTGGATAACGATAAATCTTGGTGATTATATCGAGCAAAGGATTTTAGATTTTTAAGATTAATCCAATCAAAAGTTTTAAACTATAAAACTGAAATCAAAGTTTTTTATTATATAAGTATTCGATTAAGAAAACAGATAAATTAACGGTTTAATTAAGAAAATCGAATCCAATAAGTTTGGAACAGATCAAAAATTAAATGCGTTCAAGGTCCGCAGGGACGGCTAGGGTTAAATTGGTAAAATTGACTAATCGGGGTATCGCACCCCGGTCAACGATAATATTTATATACCCGATTTACCCTTAACTATGAGTTAGTGGTAGTATGGGGTCGAATCACGAAGAGTTTGTGGTTTGTGTCGGGACGTAGTTGATTACAAAGTTGTCACAATTATGAAGCTTGCAAATTAATTATTTATTTGTTGATTGATTTTGAAAGAGGTGTCAGATTGAACCAACAAGTTTACTATTAAGTACGAAAATTATCACCGAGATTATTGCAAAACTAAATTACTTGATTGAAACTTATAATTCGGAAAGGTTCACACCCGGTTCGATAATCGCAAGACCTAGGGTTTCAACACGTTTTAACTTAATTCAATTGAATTCAATTATTAACGCATTTAGTGTCACGTGGCTTAGGTGCCAAAAGCTATTAACGTTACAAGAACGGACCGCAACGCACTTCTTTACCAAGAACATGTAAATCCTATTCTATGATAAGGCATAATTGCACATAAACATTTCATAAAGTCAGATTTAATCTGCACTCGACAATACACGAATTAGATGCAAATGTAAGACAATTATCATAAAATTCAAATATTCAAGAACAATTTGTCACGAAATCAAATTAAACACAAATGTCTAAACCCTAGAGAATCTTACAAAAACCCTAGACAAAGGATCACCAGTGTGCCGAGAAAACTGTCTAGCCGAGAAAACTGTCTACTGGAAGAGACAAATAGTGGACTACAATCAGCAAGTCCAGTACGTTGTAACAAATCAAGTAAATAGTACTGCTAAGATAAATGTAAGACATCCTCTAAAAATGTAGCCTGAATACCCATAAAATATGACAACTATCCCAAATCTTTGAGCGCAAACTAGGAGTGTAAGCGCTCAATCAATCAAGTAACAAAATCATAAGAGCTCCCAGTGATAATGATGTCATCAATACAATATAATACAATACAATACAATACAATACAATACAATACAATACAATACAATACAATACAATACAATACAATACAATACAATACAATACAATACAATACAATACAATACAATACAATACAATACAATACAATACAAGACAAGATAGTATAATATAATAATAATAGGTAGTAATAATAAAGGGTAAGATCAAATAAAAAGTTTATTTTGCCTAAGTAGGATGAGAATGAATCTTAACCATTCATTTTTCAAATCAATCGTTAAGATGAAAGTGTAGGAGAAAGGTGGAGTGCAAGGATATCTTTTGGAAAATTATATTTATAGACTTTCTCTCTTCACATGCAAGACACATGCATATTTCGCCCCCATTTTTTAAACGTTCATAGCTTTTTTATACGACATTATTTTTTCAGAAAAATTTCACCGTAAAATCGAGCATCTTTTTATTTTTAATTTGAGTACCATATTGCTACATAAAATATGAAGACTAAAAAACCCACTAAAATGTGTTGTCTTTCTATGTTGTATAACATTTTTTGTGCTGGATTTTTGTACAATATTTTTGTGCTGATTTTTTTTTTGTCTTAATTTTTTTTCTCAATTTTTTGTGCTGATTTTTTTGCTGAATTTTTTGGTGCTGTATTTTTTTGTACTAGATTTTTTTTGTGCTATATTTTTTGTACTACATTTTTTGTGCTCTATTTTTTTGTACTAGATTTTTTGTGCTAGATTTTTTGTACTACATTTTTTTGTTGTATTTTTAAAAAACAAAAGGGGTGCAACATGTCATTTTCACTTCTATTTATAAGGACCAAAATGCAATTCATTCCTACTTATTAGGAGTGACACATGCCATCATCACAATCCTTCTTAGGCTACATAGGCAAAATCCACTTTTTAGTGGAACCTCCTCGTAATAATAATATGTTATGTAATTTTAATATATAGGTTATATTGAAAATCGTGGTTGTCTTCAAGAATGATTCGACCCACTTACACAGTTTCATTCTGAAGAAACACGGAACTTATTTTAGGTTTAATTAGTTTGGTTTATGTTTCAAACATGTGGGTTAATCTTCTTAAGCTTTCCTGAGCTCCGATTTGATCCAATCTTCCGGCAAAACAAAACACCGTTAGCTCGTTAAGAGGGGAATATGGGGGTTTCCCTCTTAACCAGACTCCGGCGTGAGAATAAGTATCTGCTTTGAGGAAATAAGTGTATGTTAAGAGTGAGAGTGGAGAGAATGGACCCTTTAACCTGTGCATGAAGGTCTCTATTTATAGTCGGAGAGGTGTAAGAAGAGATGGGATGATGGGCCTTGGGCCGGAAGGCGACAAATAGGGAAATCCTCCTTGTCTCACTGGTATCGACCGTTAGTGCCTTCTAGAAGATCTCTGGTGCTGGCGCACCATGATTGGAGCCACGTGTCCCAGTTGTCGGCCTTGCTGTCCCTCTGCCATCAGTAGGTAAGTGGAGATCACGGGGCATGTGTCACTGCCCCCTGATTGGTGCCACGTTGGCGTCCTTGTGTACTTATTGTCTCCTGCATGTCAGACGATCGTGGAGCATGATAGAGCACAGCCTGGCGGGCGCTGATTGGCTCGACCTTCTGCCACTTGTACCTTGTGTACTTTCTGAAGTGGCCTTGCGCTCTAACTCCTGTGCGGCCCTTGTTGAGCAGGTAACTAGCCCGTGCAGGGATGTAGGAACTGAAGGCTCTTATTCAGAACATAAGTGTGAAAACTAATGTTATCTCTTGTTTCAACCTCGCGCGAGGCTAGGCTCTGCTTGTGCAGCCCGCGCGGGTCTAAAAGATTGACCAGCTTGTTGAGTAAGGAGTATGGTCTAGCGCGCGAACTGAATGGTCTGCGCAGCTTTTTGGGACCATACCCCTTCAAGTCCCCCAGTCCAGTGCTGCACCATGCGCGAAGTAAGTGGTTGGAGCTCTGGACTTAGAAAAAAGAGTGCTATCAGTGAAAAACGCTTGCTTGATTCTGGTAGGCGGCGCGCGTGTAAGTGTTTGGCAGTTACTACGGCACGACTACCAGATTTGTCTGTTGATAATTCTCTGCTTTTGAGTATAAGCGCACAGGTTCATTGGATAAATATGAATGCTGCGCGACCTAGGTAACTTCTCCATGAAGTTTGTAGCAACTTTGAGCGGGAAAAACCTCGAATTTTGAATTCTGACAGGTTGGTGCACAAATTTCGTTGATGGCGACGTTTGAGTTGACTGCTGACACGGCCATCATCATGTTGTCACTGACGTTTCTGCTTTCCGTCAGTCGAGTGAGGCCCATGCGTGCGTGGTAATCGTCACCCTGGGAATTCCGCCTTACGTGGCAGCTGCTAATTGGTTACGCGCGCGGTGAATCCGTCACGTCTACTCATCGCATTAAATGCGGTGAGTATATATAGTTGACAAGAGGAGAGAAGATTTCACCATTCTTCTTATCTTCCCCTTTTTTTTCTCTCGAGTATTCAAATCTTCTTCAAATCTTCAATCATTCCACTAGCAGATCTTCAAGTTTTTGAACAATCTTCAAGTTTCCCAGAAGCAGACCTTCATATTCAACTATCCATGGCTGAAAAAGAAACTCAAGTTGAAGAAGGCCCCCTCCCAGTGCTCAAATGGGACCACGGGCTGTTTGAACAGATTACTAGGGGATTCCGGTTTCCACCGAAGTGGGATACCCAATATCCCCGGCAGGGTCAGACTGCCGCCGACGCACCACCGGCTTATATAACCCTTTTCGAAGATTTCTTTCTGCAATGAAACTTTAGGTTGCCGGCGATGGAGTTTATGGCCCATATACTCCATTATTATGGGTTTCACATATCTCAAATGAGTCCACCCGGCATGGTGAGGGTGAGACATTTTGAGTTTTTGTACCGGTCTCATGGCATAGAGCCTACAGTTGAGATATTTAGGGCATTCTACCAGCTGATTAGGAACATGGGGTTCTACTCTTTTGGTAACCGGGGATCTGGCAAGAAGATTCTTCTAAATCCTCCCAAGAGCTTTCATGACTGGAAGCAGAAGTTCTTTTTTATCAAAGAGGAGGTCATTCCAATCGCGATGATCTTCCGTGAGCCAGATACGATTGAGAAAGAAGAACTTGCTATCCCCAAGGGAGATGACTGGTACTTGAAGCTGACCGCGACACCAAATCGGGTTTTTGGTGAGAATGTATTAGTCGCGGCGCAAATGAGCGACAAGTGGCCAGAGGACAGCAATGAAGTGCCTGTTCTAAAGTTTCAAGATAGAGGTGTGTTGTTTCTTTGTTTACTCCCCTTTCTTTTTGTTTAATTTGTGCTTAAATGTTTGGTTTCATTGCAGAGGCGCACTTGTATCAAGCTGCTTTCCCCACTTTCGGTGGATCTATGGGCGTGCGCCCGCTAGAATCGGGGGAGCCATATTGGTACGAGCGGATCACGGGCCACTTTCTTTATCCTCTTGCTGGAGCCTTTGCTAATCCTCCCACTGCAACTGAAGATGCGCATCTACCCAACCCCAGGCCCTTACGTGCTGTAACTTCCGCTGGGAAAGAGATTCTCTATCTTTCCTGCGAGGAGTCTGTAGGGTCTTCAAATGGGGAGCTAAGTTCCTGGTCTAACATCTTTGCAGGTGTGTTGCGCGACCTTGGGATTGATCCGGAAGAGAAGAAGAAGAAGAAGCCAAGCAAGAAAAAGAAGAAAGTAATTACTATCGATGCTGAACCAACCAGCAAGAAGGGCGGGAGTAGCCGCGCTACTGCTGGTGCCTCTGAGAAAGGTACTTTTCGATTCCGGCAGAGTAATCTGGACGATTACATTGTTGCAAGTGACTCACTTGAGGGTTTGTCCCGTATAGGTGAGAAGAAAACCGGTTCTGCTGGATCGAAGAGCTCGGGAAGCGCGGGGTCAAGGAACCCTGATGCTAGTGCGACCCCTTCATCGGTTGCTCTTGATGAAGAAGAAGAACAACAACAAGAAGAGCCTGCTGCCAAGTTGGAAAGCAGAAAAAGAAGCAAAGATGAGGCTGCTGCGGGCGTTAAAGCGGGGCAGAAGGTTGGGGAAGCCCCGGTAATAGGGAAACAGAGCAGCCTGCGCTCCCTTTACAAGTTCTCTCCAGGTTAGTGTTATAATGCCCTTCATATTCTTTTTAGTAAAATTTCTTTTTAACACTTAGTTTCTGCAGAGGCTCAGAAGAAGACTCCTGAGAAGACTAAGAGCATTGAGTTTTAAGGATCCCCAAGAACCGAAAGAGCCAGCACCGAAGAAAACCAAGTTTGTAATCAAGGCTCTTAAGTCTGCTGAGTTAGAGGCTGAGAAAAAGAAAGAGGCGGAGAAAGAAAGAGAGAAAGAGAAAGAGAGGGAAGCTACTGATGCTGCCGTTGCCACCCAGCATGATGTGGCGCGAGATCTGGAGGTTACACGTATCACAGGGCTTGATCAGCCCTTTCATGAAAGAGAGAAAAGAGCTACTCGGGGCAAAGGACCCGAGGTTGTTAAAGTAATGAAGCTTGCGCAGCCTGATGCCCCCTCCCAAACTGCGCAAATGACTTCTGCTGCTAGGGGATCAGCTGCTACCGCACATAAGGAGACTACCACTGCTGCAGGTGGTGCGAGTGCTGGTGGTAATGTGCGTGCGGGCGCGGCTGGTGGTGCTGGTGGAGCGATGCCACAAACTCCTATTGGTCCTAAGGATACCTTAGGAGATATTTACTATAAAACTTATGCTGAGGAGGCTCGCGGTGATGCTCCCCACCAAGCTCCATGGGGTTTAAAGCAGAAGGATACGTTCCTGGAGTTTGCTTCTTGCCGTTATTGTTTCTTGAATTCCTTCCCTCTCAGAGAAGTTAACCGATAAAGAGCTCGAACCCATGATGGGTTGTATCACGCTTATGTCGTCGGTGAGGCCAATACCCGCGCTGCTAACCACCAGATCGTGCGCGAGTGGCGTACAATGTGCAGAGAGCGAGGGGATTGGGAGAAGTACCGTGATCGCTTGCTGAGACAAGTTAAAGATTTTGAGAAGTTGAAGAGCACATTTACTGAGGAAAAGGCCGCCTTTGAAGCAGAGAAAAAGTCTGAAGAATGGGGCCGCGAGGGCCTAAAAAGCAAACTTCGTGCTGCTTAAGAGCTCTTGTCGAAGGAGCGAGCTGAATGGAAGGAGGTGTGCAAGAAGGATAATTAGCGTATGTATGCTGCTCGCTCCAAGATTACCGACCTTGAAGCTCAAATTGTCACATTAAAAAAGAAGGTTGAGGATGTTGGAGCGGACAAAGAGCATGTTGAGGTTCAACAAACTTAACCCTTTTCTTATTATGTTGTTTTGTACTTATAAAAATAATGCTTAAGTCCTTGTTTTCATTCTTCATAGGCTGAGTTAAGGGCGCAGGTGGCCAGCAAGGACAAGGACTTACATGGCAAGGATGTGGAGATTGCGGAGTTAAAGCGTCGATTGCATGAGCAAACTGACAAGAATGAATCCTTGGAGATTGATCTTGAGGCTGAAAGGGTGAAGGCTGCTACCGTCGAGGAGGCCAAACAGAGGGCCGACGAGGCGCAAGATATTAGCACCTCTGCCCTTAATGTAGCCCAAAACAATTTCACCGAAGCTCAATCAATCGTAGACACGCTAGTCTCCGAATCTGAATGGATGCGTAATAGAGGGGTAGTTCTGGTAAGGTTCCCCTTTCTTAACTTATGCTTTATTTTTTGTTGTCTTGCTCTCATCTGTTGCCTTTTTTGCAGATTTCTAATTCTATTCTGAATGCTTCTGAGCTGGATGCGGCTGTTGTCGCGCTCATAGATGCTTCACGTGCGGTTAGGCATCGTGGAGGTTATCTAGAGTGTGCTCATCATGTTGAAGAAGCATTTGGACAAGAGTTTGATACCAGTCATTGCTCGGTGACCGATCAGGCTGATGCTGCGTTAACCCGCGCTGAAGGAGTTTATAACCATCTATCATTGCCTGTGATGGATTTGGTTACTGAAGCGTTGAATCATGATGACTGGTGTTCACAGCTAAAGACTATCCTAGACCCTCCACAGACTGTGGAATTATCGGATGAGGAAGAAACAGCCGGCGGTGATGGCGATGGTGATGGGGATGATCATGGAGATGACGGTGATGGTTATGAGTAGATGATAGTATTAATAGGCTGGTGCCTTGTAATTTTCATTTTAGATGTTAAAAGTAACTCATTGCGCGGTCACGTTTTTTAATCGAACTAATAATGTTTTGCTATTTTTTATGTGATCATCGCGCGGGCACGCTTTTTTGACATTTATGTTTGCTTTCTATTTGTCAAGTTACAATTATTGCACTGTTTGTTGGAAACTTTGGTTAAATTAGCTCGAATAAATGTAAGTGTGGCTCGTGTATGAGTGTTACTGCCCGGTCTCGCGTTATGATCGCGGAGGACCTTGGAGGCATAACTCAAGAGCTCGTAATTTACTGAAGTGTTTTCGTGCTAATCAAAAGTTTAACATGCATTTGTAACATAGAAGCCATAATGATAAAAACAGAAGGCATAGTCAACGCTTTCATTTAGTAGTATAGAAACAGGCGTGCGGCCAACGTACATCATCAAAATAGAAAAAAAGGGCGTATAGCCAACATAGGTAATTAAAGAGGCGTGTGGCCAACATAAGTAGATAAAAGGCGCATGGCTGACATAACTAAGTGAAAAGGCGCATGGCCAAGAGAATTCACATGTAACATTTGCGCAGTTGTTGCGCGTTCCATGTGCGCGGGATGATGTGTCCATCCAGGGAGCGCAGCTTGTATGCCACTTTTCCTAGCACCTCATGTATTAAGTATGGGCCTTCCCACTTAGGTGCTAGTTTTCCAGGGCGTTCAGCATTGGAGGCTTCGTTGTCTCTGAAGACGTATTCTCCTGGTGTGTAGGTACAAATGCGCACTCTTGCATTGTAGTACCTCTCCAACTGTGTCTTATACTTGGCTTCTTTGATTCGCGCTATTTCGCACCTCTCTTTGAGCAGGTCCAAGTCTAGACGGCGCTCTGCCTCGTTGTCAATTTTGTTGACCGCTGACAAGCGCGGCGAGGGGAGGCCAATCTCAGCTGGGATAACCGCCTCTGAGCCGTAGACCAGGCTAAAAGGGGTTTCGCCAATACTTGTTTTTGGCATGGTTCAATGAGCCCACAGGATGCTCGGGAGCTCATCTACCCAGCCTCTTCTCTTAGTGCCCAAGCGGGCCTTTATCCCTTCGACGATACTTGTGTTGACACTTTCTACTTGGCCGTTGCCCTGAGGGTGCACAACGGAAGAGAAAGTGTGCTCGATGTTCATTTCTTTCATCCATTCTTAAAGGTCTTTAGAAAAAAAATTGGTGCCATTTTCCGTTACAATCATGAGTGGGAGGCCGAATCAGCAAATGATGTGTTCCCATATGAATTTGCACACCATCATTGCAGTAGTTGAAGCGAGAGCTTTAGCCTCCACCCATTTAGTGAAATAATCAACGGCAACGATTATGAACTTCACTGCTCTAGGAGCTTCAGGGAAAGGTCCGACCATATCAATTCCCCTCTGCTGGAAAGGCCAGGCAGTGGACACTTGGACGAGATCATTTTTCGGTCGCAGGGTTTTTGGGGCGTGCCTTTGACAGGAGTCTCATTTGCCCAACTCTTTAGAGCGTCAACGTGCATCCCTGGCCAGTAGTAACCAGCGATCATTATCTTTTCTACGACATGCGCGGTCCCGCATGGATGCCGCAGATGCCTTCATGAATTTCCCTGATCAGGTAACTTGCATCTTGAGGGTCCACACATCGCAGCAGTGGCCCTAAGAAGGATTTTCTGTACAAAATTCCTCCGTTTATCTCATAGAACAACGCTTTCTTCTGTATTTTCCTGGCTTCTGCCTTGTTTTCAGGGAGGATTCCTTCTTGGAGGTATTGAATGATAGGGGTCATCCACGATGGTGTCCCTATCTCAATTACGTTCAC
>JARYGA010039115.1:0-28148 GCA_030545235.1 Helianthus tuberosus | reverse complement strand
TGGGAGTGTAAGCCACATATTAAAGAGTTTTGCTTGAGGACAAGCAAAAGTTCAAGTGTGGGGGTATTTGATGTGTGTAAAATGCAACATATAAATTACATCAAATAAGGCATAAAACTAACCCTTTTTTAGTACTAATATTGGAAAAAGAGTGTTTTTGTCTTCCTTTTGTATTTTCAGGATTAAATGAGCTCAAAAACACAAAAGAAGCAAAAAGACAGCTAAATCCAACATAAATACAAGAAAATGAACATTAGTGGACTGCCCGAACCCTCAACGGCACCTTTCAAAGCAAAATAGAGAAAACAGAAGGCTGAACACGCCCCGTGCTCAGCCAGCACGGGGCCGTGCCCAAGAAGCAGCAGAAAAGACAAACCTATAGAAGCTTCTATTGCCCACCACGGGCCGTGCTCAGCGGACACGGGGGCGTGTCGAAAGTACTGCAGGCGCATTTATTGTAATTGCGAATTACAATTAATGAGGAGAGAGAGTGTCAGACGGGCACGGGGCCGTGTCCAGCGGACACGGGGCCGTGTCCAGCTCTCTGTTCAGCCTATAAATAGGAGTGCTTGGATTCATTTCATCTCATCCCTTGGCACACCACCTCTCTCACACTTCATCCACCACCCACCACCATCACAACACCATCATCCACCACCATCATCCATTGTCCATCATAGAGTGTGTGAGTCGTCTCGGGATCCAAGATTGATCGTAAGAGTTCTTGACAATCAAGGCCATGTTTGCCTAAGTCTCTTACATCACTTGGTGAAGACAAAGTGTCTAGTATAATACTTTTTATTTCTAATCTTTTGCACTTTTTATTTGGTTTTGTATTAATGACTTTAATAACTAGTTACTTATGTTGAAGGTGATCTTTCCTTATCGTTTGTCCGTGGTGTCTTGGCATTATTTTACTGTCTATATAAAATAAAGGATTTTCACCATTCATATCTCCACGGTCTATATGGAGGTATGTTGGCTACCTGGTAGGGGGTTAAGGGAACGGTTTGGTAAAGGTCTTGCCATTGTTCAGCGTTTAGAGGTCCTGCAATGGACCTGGATCAAATTTAGTAGGACCTCCTTCAATACTTCACGGTATTGGATGGCGGGGGTCCAAACTCTTTGATCCCCTCATAAGTTAACTACTATTAATACTATAACCCGGCTACTTAGGACTGTATCCCTGCTGACTCAGACTACTTAGCCGAGGGTAACGTCACCGCCAAAAGCGGGGCCTACCACAATACTGCATTAATAACTTAATTCATTATCTTCCAATAATCCACCCCTTTAGGATTGTATCCCTGCTGACTCAAACTACTGGGGTGAGGGTAACGTCACCTTCAAAAGAGGGGCCTACTACAATAACTAAGATAATCTCTTAATTATGTGCAAAAGTGCGGAAATAATCAAAGGTTATACTAGATACGAGTCAGAACCAAGTGATTCATCTTGTCTATCTGTTTTTATTTTTATTTTTATTTTCAGCATTTTAGTTAGTTTTATTTTTCTTAGTTTAAAACATTTTTCTAAACTTTTGTTTTGGTTAGACGTTGAGGATAAACCGGTACTAAAAGCTCTTGTGTCCTTGGACGACCTCGGTATCTTACCAACGCTATACTACACTCAACGATGGGTGCACTTGCCCATATGTGTGTTTAGTGTTAGTGAAATATCGTGTTTTATAAATTTAAAACTTGGCTAAAATAAGTGTTAAAAAAGGGCTTAAAATATACACCTAAAATATACGACACTTCGCACGCATCAAGTTTTTGGCGCCGTTGCCGGGGACACAAAGATTTTAAGAAAGTTAGGAATCAACGGCCTAATCATCTTTTATTTTTCTTTTTATTTTTTTTTAGGATTTTCTTAGTTTTTCAGCTTCTGCAGAGCTCAGCACGGGCCGTGCCCGCTGAACACGCCCCCGTGCTCAATCATTGGAACTGGCAATCCTGTTTTACATCAGACAGTAAGCTGAACACGGGGCCGTGTCCACTCAACACGCCCCCGTGCCCAAGTTTCAGTTACTGAAAACAGAACCGTTAGATCCCGACGGTTGGTAATTTCTGACATAAACATGAGTGATAGTAATTACTTTTACTTTCGGCACTCTTATGGTACGTGGTGTCAATTATGTGGTGGCGAACATGAAGAAGTAAAATGCTACTTCCTAAATTATAGGCCCCACTACATGGACCCACCATCTTCTCACAACCTTAAGAGGGGCGAAAGTAAAAATAAGCACTATTTCTCCCTCGAATGCGCCCAGCCAGATATTCTAGGAGAAATGCTCCTTAGCGAGTTATTTCAACTAGAAGAGCTAATTCTGAAATGGATAGAAGAGCTTGGGAAGGATTTTATTGATCCGCCCCAAGACGATACCCATGAAGAAATGTTGGAACCGCATTCCGACAACCTCGTTGCTCCCGAAAATACCTTCGTACCTAGCAAAGACTTGGACGATAGTCGTCCCTGTGTCGATTGTGCCGTGAAGGACTCTCCATCGACTTCGTTCGGTGCATACATAGACCTGAGCGATTCGGCATATACCTTCTTTAACAAGAGCCCGGAAAAGGGTTGGACTTGTCCACCTAGAATGAAAATAGGAATTACCCTCACCGACAACCTCTTGCGTTCTCGCCTTAGTCTAGGACAATTAAGGTATATTAGGCACTTTGGGGTTGTTCCAACCAGTAAGGAACCACCCGATATCGGGGAGATCCTTGAAATAGCAAAACTCCATAAAGCAGCCTCCAGACACTGGGCCGTGTCCAGGTCAACACGCCCCCGTGCTCACTAAAAAGATTCTCTGCTGATTTGGTCAGAATACGGACAAAATGTGTCAGGATTTTCTCTGAACACGGGGCCGTGTCCAGTCAACACGGGGCCATGCCCAGGGCACTGTCGTTTTCTTTAAATGCAGCCTGATTCCTGCTCATTTTGACCACTTCAATTGACAGAGATCCCTGGGATTTTCACTCATACCATCCTAGGTAAGTGTCAAAGAAGGTTCCAAGGGACCCTCTTGTCCTTTCCACTTTTATTCATTTCCTCCTCTTTCAAAATTTTTCAAAAGTTCCTCCATGGAAGCTTGGAAATCCCTTGATTCCAATCCTCTATGTGAAGTTTGTAAGATTATTTGCTAAAGATTCTGGGCTAAAGTTAGTTGTATAACTTTATTTTAAATTATCTGAACTTAAAACCCAGATAGAAATCATAAAAATAATTTAAAACTCCAAGATTCTTTAGCCAAAAATCCTGCAGACAAATGGACAGGGGCCGTGTCCAGGGGCTCTGTTTTGTAAAAATTTAGCTTTCTTCGGTTTTCTTCACAGAAAATGGTAAGCAGAACAAGCGGATCATCTTCAAGGAATAACCGACAAGGGAGGAGATCTTCAACAGCAGAAGACTCTCTTGTAAACTATGTTTACGCTCTAAGGGAGGCTATTGATGAAATGACGGGAGTGGAAGAAGCATTGGTCGACCGTATCAACCATCTTACTGTGGGGCTGGAGGGCTGTCTCCATGAAGTAAACCTCTTGCACCAGAGGTTGAACCTTCTCGCTTCCCCGCCTTTGGTACCCATAATAACCCAAAGGGCGTGGAACATGGTGCCCGAAGTTGTCATTCCAGCTGAATGGTACGCCATGCACCAAGAGCTTCCGCGAAGAGTGGTGCAAGGAGTCCCGGTGAATGTTCCCCCTCAACCACCAACAGCAGAAGAAAACGAAGCCGCATTCTTCCTCCCTAGGGAGATCGAAGAATGGCTTTAAACAAAGTTTAGGGAGGAACTCGTTCGGCTAAAAGTCCTACTCTATCGGGAAATCATTCTCGAAATTTTCCTAAAATAGTAGAACTCCTTATGATAACCTCGTGTACCTGCTGACCTATCTAGTTAAGTTTTAATTTTAGTTTAATTTAGGATTATGTAAGTTCTCTCTATGATGAAATGAAATGATGGTTTTAATGTTTGGATGGTTTGTAATGAATAAAACACACTCATGGCGGTAAAGGATAAAAAGGGGAACGAGAAAAATGATCCCATGCACAAGAACGAGGCAACCCGACAATTTTCTCCATTTCAGAAGGTTCAACACGGGCCGTGCCCAACCAACACGGCCCCGTGTCGAACCACCTGCAGAA
Organism: Helianthus tuberosus; assembly: GCA_030545235.1. NCBI lineage: Eukaryota > Viridiplantae > Streptophyta > Magnoliopsida > Asterales > Asteraceae > Helianthus > Helianthus tuberosus. The sequence continues at coordinate 24,002 of JARYGA010039115.1, read as the reverse complement.
AACGCCCAGTACAGGTAACTGGACACGGGCCGTGTTCACCCAACACGCCCCCGTGTCCAGACTTCTGTTTCTCTATTTCAATTTTGTTACTGGCACTTGAACACGGGGCCGTGCCCGGATAACACGGGGCCGTGTTCAGTGCCCAGTAACACAAATTCTTGCTTTTTAAACACTATTTTACACATCTAATCAGCCTAAAAATTTATTTTTGGGACACATTGAGGACAATGTGTAATTTAAGTGTGGGGGGGATGCTAAAACCTTGAATTTTGCAAGTCCTATATACAAGCCTTACACAAAACTCTATTGGAACCGCTAATCACCCCAAATTTTTTCAAAAATTTCATTTTCTTACTTGTCTAGGTTTAACTCGGGAAATTCAAGTTCTCAAAAAGGTTATATTTTTACAAATTTACAACCGATAGCGTAGTGATAAAAAGAACCAACATAAGAAAATTATGAAAAGGCATGACAAACTTATTTAAAATTTGATTATATATACTTGATCACATAAAAAACCCATTCCCACAAAAGTGAGTTTTGAGCCTTTATTGAGCACACAATTACATATCATTTGACTAAATGCTCATTTTTCGTTTCTTGTGTGAATAGCCGCTTGGTTCTTACGACTCTAGAACTTGCCATGACAATACATTCCCGGTCCTTATCAACTTAAACCTGAGTAAGTAAATGATAGAGGCATTAGGACTAACCTTTTTCATTTCTACACCATTATTTTTTTTTTACCACCTACCCAAAAATCCCCCTAGTTAGCCCCTTTGAGCCTAAACCTTTTCGTTTCATCACCCAAACAAAAACCCTTTCAACCACCAAAACCCTTTTTCATTTTTTACCCTTTATTTTAGTAACAAGTCCGGTTCTTCGTGAAAAAAAAAAAAATTTGTGATGATAATGAAGCAAAAAGAAATAAACAAACAAAGTAATCAAAAATAACTTTGTTTGAATAAAAGCTTCATTAAAAAATAAAAAGTTGCAAAAATACGAAAACCGACACTTGTTACGCTTTTAGCCCTTTTCTACTAACCACTAACCCAACCACCTACCTTTAACCCTAGCCAACCCTTAACCCACAAAGTCCTCTTGATATCTACAAAGGTATAAAAGTTAAAAAGGAGGAGGATTGATTTCTTGGCAAGCCTATGGTAGGAGTAAGTTCCGTGCCGCTCTCGAGTGATTCACTAAAAATACACCTTCGGCCGAGTGTGAGTGATTTCCCCGCGAGGTATGTGAACTTGTATATAAATAGAATTTTAAAAAGGCATGTTATGCCCAAATAAGTAATTTCTTTTATAAACAGTTCTAAATAAATCATTACGAATAGGAGTGTAAATAAATAAAAATAAAACCCAAAAAGATCTTGGATATCCCGACACTCTATGACAAGCCCAAAACCTTCTCTTCTACCTATTCCATTTGGGAGTGTAAGCCACATATTAAAGAGTTTTGCTTGAGGACAAGCAAAAGTTCAAGTGTGGGGGTATTTGATGTGTGTAAAATGCAACATATAAATTACATCAAATAAGGCATAAAACTAACCCTTTTTTAGTACTAATATTGGAAAAAGAGTGTTTTTGTCTTCCTTTTGTATTTTCAGGATTAAATGAGCTCAAAAACACAAAAGAAGCAAAAAGACAGCTAAATCCAACATAAATACAAGAAAATGAACATTAGTGGACTGCCCGAACCCTCAACGGCACCTTTCAAAGCAAAATAGAGAAAACAGAAGGCTGAACACGCCCCGTGCTCAGCCAGCACGGGGCCGTGCCCAAGAAGCAGCAGAAAAGACAAACCTATAGAAGCTTCTATTGCCCACCACGGGCCGTGCTCAGCGGACACGGGGGCGTGTCGAAAGTACTGCAGGCGCATTTATTGTAATTGCGAATTACAATTAATGAGGAGAGAGAGTGTCAGACGGGCACGGGGCCGTGTCCAGCGGACACGGGGCCGTGTCCAGCTCTCTGTTCAGCCTATAAATAGGAGTGCTTGGATTCATTTCATCTCATCCCTTGGCACACCACCTCTCTCACACTTCATCCACCACCCACCACCATCACAACACCATCATCCACCACCATCATCCATTGTCCATCATAGAGTGTGTGAGTCGTCTCGGGATCCAAGATTGATCGTAAGAGTTCTTGACAATCAAGGCCATGTTTGCCTAAGTCTCTTACATCACTTGGTGAAGACAAAGTGTCTAGTAGAATACTTTTTATTTCTAATCTTTTGCACTTTTTATTTGGTTTTGTATTAATGACTTTAATAACTAGTTACTTATGTTGAAGGTGATCTTTCCTTATCGTTTGTCCGTGGTGTCTTGGCATTATTTTACTGTCTATATAAAATAAAGGATTTTCACCATTCATATCTCCACGGTCTATATGGAGGTATGTTGGCTACCTGGTAGGGGGTTAAGGGAACGGTTTGGTAAAGGTCTTGCCATTGTTCAGCGTTTAGAGGTCCTGCAATGGACCTGGATCAAATTTAGTAGGACCTCCTTCAATACTTCACGGTATTGGATGGCGGGGGTCCAAACTCTTTGATCCCCTCATAAGTTAACTACTATTAATACTATAACCCGGCTACTTAGGACTGTATCCCTGCTGACTCAGACAACTTAGCCGAGGGTAACGTCACCGCCAAAAGCGGGGCCTACCACAATACTGCATTAATAACTTAATTCATTATCTTCCAATAATCCACCCCTTTAGGATTGTATCCCTGCTGACTCAAACTACTGGGGTGAGGGTAACGTCACCTTCAAAAGAGGGGCCTACTACAATAACTAAGATAATCTCTTAATTATGTGCAAAAGTGCGGAAATAATCAAAGGTTATACTAGATACGAGTCAGAACCAAGTGATTCATCTTGTCTATCTGTTTTTATTTTTATTTTTATTTTCAGCATTTTAGTTAGTTTTATTTTTCTTAGTTTAAAACATTTTTCTAAACTTTTGTTTTGGTTAGACGTTGAGGATAAACCGGTACTAAAAGCTCTTGTGTCCTTGGACGACCTCGGTATCTTACCAACGCTATACTACACTCAACGATGGGTGCACTTGCCCATATGTGTGTTTAGTGTTAGTGAAATATCGTGTTTTATAAATTTAAAACTTGGCTAAAATAAGTGTTAAAAAAGGGCTTAAAATATACACCTAAAATATACGACACTTCGCACGCATCAGTTGTTCTGTTTCGTCGTGATATGTTCGACGAAACAGACCTGTTTCGTCGAGGACTGCATCAGCTGTTCTGTTTGCTGTAAACAGACAGCAAATAGATAGAACATATAAACACATAATGACCATTATACCCTTGTCATGCAACATGCATTGTTCATTAAACATTACATATCAAATGGAGACAAACAAGTCGTACACAAGCAGATAGGAGGATATCCGACTTGGTAGACATCAAATACATACTCAATAAACTTTAAAGACCGTACAAAATACATCATTAAGTACAAGACTAGTTACAGACACTATAAATGCATCTACAAACTCCCCCTTGTCTGTTACTCGTCTTCGGTCTTCTAATCTTCCATCTCAGTGTTGTTCGGACCACGAACTGCCCGAATGTATTCCCCGGTAGAAACAAAAACACGCTACTCGCTGAAATTTCAAAGCTTGATGTGCGTCCTGATCTTCATAGAAAATATCGTGACGATATAGTCTGTTAATATCAGCCTCGGACATGTTGACGATCCACATTGGATCCAACATCCGGTAATTTGCACGACCATCTCTAAACACAATCACGGCTTCATGCGTGTCCGAGTCGTAGGACCATAATGCCATATCTTCAAGAAAATCATGCTGCATAGGCATCAATGGGATTTTATCTACAACCCTCGGAGGCTGGTACACAAGCTTGTATCTGCAAGTGTTGGTTTCAGGATCAAGAGTAAACTTGATCGGTTGATAGATGGGAAATTATGGCTTGTATGATTCATCCTTCCAACCCGACTTCTTGTTTACTTTAATCAGTTGCTCAAATAAAGTAGCGCCATCGTAGTTTGAACGATTAATAAGCTCAAGCCTCGTCAACGCAGCAACATCATAAAATGGCAAAGAAAGAATGCTCAGTAGTGAGTTGAAATACAGGATTCCGTATTCACGTTTGATGGCAACACAGTGAATATCCTTAACAAACATCCAGCATAGAATTTTTCCACTTGGCTTTGCCTTTTCAAATTGCAAGTAGTCGACTTGAGCTTTTTCAGGCACAGGCTTGGAGACTTTAGATAGAAACTGTTTTCGCCATTCAGAGAATGCATCTGTGGCTTTTTCAGACGAATTACGATTCCTTAAGTGCTCGTCTATGTGATCAATATTCTCCTTCATCCAATCTTCATCAAACGAAGCGAATTCAGTACCATCTTTTCGAACATACGTTGATTTTGTTGCTTCGCCTTCAAACACGATCTCATCAATATCTTCAACATTAGTTGTATCAGTCTCAGTCGACATTTTATCTATCTCAGCATCATCAATTTCTCTCATAGAATGTAGAGCAATTAATTGCTCCTGAGAAAGATCTTCTATTAACTCTCCTTCTTCAAGCAACTCTCCCGTAAATGGATGAATAGCCTGTAAAGCAATATCAGCACTGCTTACGACAGAAGAAGTACCTGCGATCTGTTGAACTTTTCCAGTAGAAGTTCCCTGAGATGATTCGACCACTGGCGGTTGAATTTCAACTATTGCCGAAGATGTAGCGGCTGGCTGCTTCTGTGATGTACCAGAAGTGTCAGGATTCCCTTGGTCTTCCGTATCATCATCCTTTTTCTTCAGTACTTCTTGTTGTTTACAATGATAATCCCACAGAGCAGCAAGTCGTGTTTGAAGTATAGAGCTATTCTTCTCTCTCTCTTCATCAGCAGCCTTCAAACGAGCATTCTCGGCTTTAAGCGAATCAATTTCAGCTTGTTGTCGCTCTATTACCGTTTGCTGTTGACCAACGGTGGACTTCAAGTTGTTAATTTCCACCAATTGTTTAAGCTGATCAGTCTTCGTGAGATTAATGAAATGAGATTGCCTTTGAATCCTATCAGCAGCTGCTTCCAGTTGAGTGAATAGGTATCTGTTCTTTTCGTCTTGAGAATATCCGGAAAATACCCTATGACGTTTAGAACTGATCTGCGAAGTGGTTGCTCTGATTGCAGAAGCCATAGTTCTTTCAGGAACTGCCTGAGGGGTAACAGATGGAGCTTCAGCAGCTGATGTAACTACTGGAGTTTCTGTAGCTGATGTAACTACAGGAGCTTCTTGTACAGGCTCCTGAGGTACAGATGAAGGCTCTTGAGGCACAGGTTTCCTAGTATAAGTACTCAAATATCTTCTTGATTTCTTCGTTTGAGTTTTAGCAGCTTTCTCAGCTCTCCTTTTTGTTCTTCTTTCACCTTCAGGATCCTCTAGAACGTATGCTGGATCATCTTCAGTTCTAATCTTTCTATATCTTTTCACTCCACGTACATCGATATACATTTCGTATCCAGGCTCGACTATATGATCACTAGAGCTAGAATCAGATTCATCATCGCCACTTGCTGAAGAACTACTAGCTGATGTACCACCAGCTGCACCTTTGCTCGATGCACCAACAGCACCAGCATCACCACCATCATCGCCTTCACCACTACTGTCATCACTATCACTCCCAGACTCATCTGAATCAACCGGGTCATGACCAAATTTCTCTATCCTTTTTCTTTCCAATTCAGGCTCTTCGTTGTCAGATTGGCTGTCATCATGATGCCATTTATCATTTGCTGGAGCAACATAATCAGGATTCACAAGTGCGCCAAAAAGCTTCCTTGGAGGAACGCTTTCTTTGTATCTTTTGGCGGCAAGATTCTTGATTAACCTTAAAGAGTTGAAATTCATTGCCTCTATCTTCAGAAGATCATTGTCAGTTTTAGGAAGGTCCGGATGTTGATCATTCATAATCATTTGAATAAACCGTGGATACATCCAAAACTTGTTCCCGGTTGTTCTACTTCCTGTCCTTGTCATATTTTCTTTCATGTTGCTGAAAATATACTTTGAGATGCTAAACGGTTTGTTTAACACCAAAGCAACCATGAAACCAACGAGATCATCTCCAGCCATATCATATCCAGACCGTCTATTGCTGAGACACTGAATAAGAATATGCAATAAAAACTTGTAGCGTAATGGAAGATCACCTTTGTTGATTTGTTTGACGAAAATGTCTCCAGTACACTTCATCCGTAGCAAACAGCCTCGTGAACACATGATTGGGATTGAATATGGAACATCCGGTTGATCTTGTAATTGTAAAACTTCGTTCAATATATCCGGAGAAACAACAACATCCAAATTATTCACTCGACCCCTTATAACATCTTTTCCATCCACTTGTACGACGCTTGTAGAATCCCAGAAAGCCTTGATAAGTGATTTGTAAACGGGCGTCGAGAATGTAACAGCATAATTAATACGTGACTCCCTGATCCACTTCGTGATATCTTTCAATTCCGTGAGCTTGTCATCAGGATCCAGATATGCAACTTGATTATGACGCTTCTCTGACATAATCTCCTCTTCAGTTTTGTTTTCCTTCTTTATCGCCTTCTTGCGTTTTCCTTCTTTCGGTGCCTTTGGTGCCATCTGTACATGAAAATGTCCATAATAAGCAACAATTACATTACTTATGCATTTAGACATGTATGGATACAAGTTCATGTATCCATTTAACAGATAACCTATCAAACCATGTCTACTGTGAACAAACAGCAAAAACAGAAAAACTGCTAAGGCATGGACGACGAAACAGAAACACTTCGACGAAACAGAAGATGTGCGACGAAACAGATCTGATTCGTCGTTGGTTTGATTCGCCATGTCTGTTTCGCCGTTTCTGATTCGTCGTCTGTTTCGCCGTTTCTGATTCGTCTTATGTTTGATTCGCCGAAATTAGGGTTTAATTGATTCGTCGATTTGGGGGTTTATCTGTTTCGCCGTTTTGTGGTTTAAACAAAGATCAAATTTAATACAAACACATTCAACATCAATGTTTATAACCCAAAACAACTGATAAAACCCTTAAGTGATTTCCGATCAAAAACCCTTTTTGAAACATTCAAAAACATCATCAATCAACAACCCCTGTTTTGTACTATGAAACCCAAACCCAAAAACAAACATCAATCACTGTAAAATAACCTAAATCTATCAGTTATTGTGGAAAATCACAACAAACATAAGTTCAGATCAATAAAACAGCAAGTAAGATCGGTTTCCGAGGGTTTCGAACAATTTCAAACGGTTCAAAAGATTCGGAATGTGAACCGGAACATTTTTCTACCTTGAAGTTTTGAACGATTTTTGATAAAAAAAACGAGAGTATATGGTTCGAGAATGATGAAGGCGAAACGGTTGTTTGGAGAAGATGAACAGATGATATTTTGAAAAAGTGAACACAGGGACCCCATTTATACACCGCCTCATCTCGACGAAACAGGATTGGGCTCGACGAAACAGAACGAAGTTGGGCTTACACTTGGGCCTGAAATTAGCCCATGACGAAACTGATTTGGGCTCATGCGATTCGTCGTAACTTCGACGAAACAGATCTGTTTCGTCGTCACAGTTTTGATTCGCCGTACACATTCTGTTTCGTCGACATTAGTTTTTCAAAACACAGAGGCATGAAAGATTTTTGCAGACTGAACAAATTATGATTTAAAATGAACACTTTTCCATTTTGTTTTAGTTTCCAAATGCAAGAACGTTTTATGAAGTAGGTTTCAAGCTTCCGGCAGAAAACACCAAGCAACAACTTTGGCTTAAACAAAAACGAACTTTACACGGTAAACTAAACGAAAATGCAATAAACTGAGAAAAACAGTAAGCAACTGTACAAATGCAATCTTTTTGCGAATCTCAAGGATAAGGAATCATACCAGCTTACGGTCTTAGTCAACATGATTTTGATTTCTGTTTAAAGCTCTGGATAAATATACTACCTCGATTATCGGTATTGTGGTCCACATAAGCTCAAACTGATCAGACGTAATCATAATTTAAGAGATACTATTAGCGGTAAGGATTATACTTACAAGTTGATACGAATCCACTCATGACACATTCCCGTATCAAGGTATGCACGAGAATTCATCTTACCGGTGAGTATACCGATTATCATCTGTTTGACCGTATAAAAATGTGAGAAACTCACTTATTTTGATTGAAAACAAGCCCTATGTGATAGAATCACTTATTGATGAGGAACTTGATTTTCAGATGCATGAGGGCACAGGAGCAAGTCCGTGAACAGGTCAGTACTTTCGTACAGCAGAGAGACGAACTTGACTCCCGCAAAGAATCTGTGATATATTATCACTTATTTTGTTTGTACATGTGATTGTTGATCACTTATTGAGGTCGAATGCAATATGTACACGTATGTATGGTATCATGGAAGATCTTAGACTTCGTCTCTATTATTTTTACGGTTTGATACAACCATGATACCCAGATGATAAGCAGCATAAAGACTGAATATCTCAGAACCTCGGCAATCTCTCAAACGAAATTTCGGTACTAAGACCATATGCCAATGTGCGGTTCCCACCTGACTTGAAGTCTGTTAGGTTTGTATCATCCTGCACATTTTAGTCTGATTGTGAGCCTACCGATACATCGTTAGTAGAGATACTTATCATTTTTCTTTTTGTTTTTCATTTTGAGCACATTGACCGACCACACCAGTGAAATTCATCATTTTCCTTTATCCAAGAAACTCATTTTTGGTTTTTCTATTGTTTTTGAATTTTTGAATTTTTCAAACGTAAAGACAGAAAAATAAAGACATCTTTTTGGATTTTGAAGTTTTGCAATGTTTTTGTATTTTCTTGAAATTACTCCCCCTAAAATGCTAAAAGATTACGAAAAACGAAAATCTTTTTGAATTTTTAGAGTTTATAAAGAAAATATTTACAAAAACGACCAGCCAAAGAAGTTTACTCGGGTATCACCTTAATGCCATTGACCAAAAGTAGATAATCAAAACGTGATTTATCAAAAGCTTTTGTAAACAGGTCGGCACGTTGGTGATCAGTAGGGACATGAACGACATCGATTAATCTCTTGTCAAAACAATCACGTATGAAGTGATATTTAATGTCGATGTGTTTAGTCTTGGAATGCTGCACAGGATTTCTAGTGATCTGTAAGGCAGCATTATTATCAACAAAAATATGAGTAGATAGGAATTCTAAACCGTAGTCGCGCATTTGTTGTTGTATCCAAAGAACTTTGGAGCAACAACTCGAGGCAACAATGTATTCTGCTTCACATGTTGATGTAGCAACACACGTTTGCTTCTTGCACTGCCACGTGACCAGGCGATTTCCTAAGAATTGACATCCTGCTGTTGTTGATTTGCCATCGATTTTGCAACCACCAGAGTCAGAATCACTATATGCAATTAATTCAAAACTATCATCCCTAGGGTACCAAAGACCAAGGTCCGGGCATCCCTTCAAATAGCGAAAAATCCTTTTGACAGCTGACAGATGAGAGGCCTTCGGGTTTGCTTGATATCTTGCAAGCAGGCATGTTGGATACATTATGTCAGGCCTCGAAGCGGTGAGATACATGGGAGATCCGATCATGGCGCGATAATAAGAAGAGTTGACACTTTCTCCCTTCAAATCCGGAGTAATCCCGTGATTCTGCGGAAGTGGAGTACCAATGGGCGTTGCATCTGACATTTGGAATCGGCTCAAAATGTCACCAACATATTTAGTCTGATGGATGAATATCCCAGACTCTGTTTGTTGAACTTGTAGGCCCAAGAAGAAATTCATCTCCCCCATTGCGCTCATTTCGAATTTTTCGTGCATAACACGTTCGAATTGCCTGCACAAAGAATCATTAGTGGAACCAAAAATTATATCATCAACATATACCTGCACCAGCAGAAGATCTCATCAACATAAGACCTCGTCGAAATCCATTATCCAGAAGATAGTTGGATAAGGTTGCGTACCAAGCCCTAGGTGCTTGATGTAAACCATAAAGAGCTTTGTTGAGCAACCAAACCCGATCGGGGTGAATAGGATCTTCAAAACCTGGAGGTTGTTCGACGTGCACCTCTTCTTGAACTATACCATGAAGAAAAGCACTTTTGACATCCATCTGGTAAACTTTGAATCCTTTGAAAGAAGCATAAGCTAGAAAGATCCGTATAGCTTCCAGACGTGCAACAGGTGCATAAACTTCATTGTAGTCAATGCCTTCTATCTGGCGAAAACCCTGAACAACCAGTCTCGCCTTGTTGCGAATAACAATTCCACAGTCGTCCTTCTTGCATTTGTAAACCCATCGTGTGCCAATTTTCTTGTAATTATCCGGCTTTTCAACAAGCTTCCAAACACCAAGCTTTTGAAATTGTTGCAGTTCGTCCTGCATGGCTTCAACCCAAGAATTATCTTTTAAAGCTTCCTTCCAAGACTTTGGTTCTTCTTGTGAAACGTAACAAGCAAAAGACCAATCGTTTTGAAGACCAGATTCTCTAATGGCTGAATATAAACCAGCATTTTGGTTATTTCTAAGCTGATTACGCATCTGCACACCGCTTTTGACATCTCCTATAATGTTCTGCTGGGGGTGGGTATTGTGAATCCTCAATTCAGGATTTTCAGGAACACTAGCATTAATACCCAAATTGTTAAGATTAAGATCAGCAACCAACTCCGCACCGGGAATATGCGTAGAAGTGGATGCATTCCCTTCAGCAGTATCAACATTCTGCACTTGAGGAGTTTCTAAAGAAGAGCCTTGAACAGGAGCAACCGGGGCAGAAGTGCCTTCAGTCGCATCAAGAAGTTCATCATCTTCTGATGACTCAGTAGCATCTTCAAATACCTCATTTTGAACAGTATTGTTAACTGAATTAGAACCTTGAGGGCTAACAATAACAGGTCTTACCAATGGCGAGCCAGCAACGTTGTCACTATCAAATATCATTTGAACAGCTGCAGATTCTTCATCAAAGGTAGGCAGATTAAAGGAGTCGAATATCCCATCGTAATCGAACATCCAAGGATCACCCGGAGCTCTAACAGGACTTGTATACCTTTGAACCCTTACTTCATTCCAAAGCTCAATCTTTTTGGTGGTCAGATTCCATACACGAAAATTCGGAGTTGCATATCCAAGGAAGAAACCTTCGATAGCTTTTGCGCCAAACTTTCCATCTGGTTCAATCATGGTACATGGACCGCGAAAGGGTTCAAGGAAAGAAAGATCCGGTTTCCTTTTCTGTAGAAGTTCGAAACAAGTTTTGCCATGCCTCTTAATTGTAAGAACTCTATTCAAAGTGTAGCAAGCAGTCGACACAGCTTCTGCCCAGAATTGAACAGGTAGCTCAGACTCTACCAACATAGTTCTTGCAGTTTCAATAATCGTGCGATTCTTCCTCTCAGCGACACCGTTTTGTTGTAGAGTATAACGAGAACTGTATTCATGAAGAATGCCTTTAGAAATACAGAACTCATCCATCACACGGTTTTTGAACTCAGTTCCGTTGTCGCTTCGGATCCTCTTCACTTTCAAAGTGTATAAATTCTCCAACATTGTGAGAAGATCCTTGAGGATTCCAGGAGTATCACTCTTGTGTGCCATGAAAGCTACCCAAGAAAATCTAGAATAATCATCAGTAACAACCAGACAGTAAGCATCTCCGAATGTTGTCTTGTGCTTCATAGGTCCAAAAAGATCCATATGAAGACGTTCGAGAGGCATGCTAACAGAGTTGATTTTCTTCAGAGGGTGAGACTTCTTTGTTTGTTTCCCTTTCTGGCACGAAACACAGATATCTTGTAGATGAAAACTTCTCACAGGCACACCATTCACAAGATTATTTTTCACCAAATGGTTCATTCTTCTGTGCCAAGAAATAGACTCCTTCTCTGTGGCTTTTGAGACAAAACATTGTACTTGCGCAGATGTCATAATGGCTTGGCTCATGTCAAGAATATAAAGATCATTAATTCTTGGAGCCGATAAGAGAATCCATTCATCAGGAATCTTGAATCCAGGTTTAAGCACATAACAACCGGCATCATTAAAATGCACGGTGAACTTTTTATCGCAGATTTGCGACACACTGAGAAGATTATGATCAAGTTGACGAACATAATTAATCTTTTCGAAGCATACCACACAATTGGAGATCATTCCTTCTCCGGTGATATATCCGCCTTTGTCTCCTGCGAACGCGACATAGCCTCCTCTAATATTTCTCACATCGTACAGAAGCCGCAAGTCGCCCGTCATGTGCCTGGATGCCCCACTATCAACAATCCAATGACTACTGATAGTTCCTCCTGGAACACCCTGCACAAATCATCCAATGATTAGTTAAGGATGGGGACCCAAGCCATAGTGGTCTTGGGTCGTCCCTGAGCATCACAAATAGTGATCTCGATCTGGTGATGATTTTCCAACCTAACAGCTCCCCCTGAACTTTCACCCTTCTTAGGTTTCCAAGTTTGTTTTTGTTTACCAGATTCAGTTTTGTAAACAGATTTTGAAACTTCTGGTTTTAAAGATGAACTTGGTTCCCTTGGAATAGATTTGACCTCAGATTTTAAGGCCTTTTCTATTTTCTTCACATTTTGATGTCGTTGTTTCGTTTCCTGTTCTTTAACAGTTCTTTTATCATGTTTTGGCGAAACGGAACGACATTGAGGGTGAATATTTTCAGGTGGTGCTTTCTCAACAAATTTCTCTTTTGGAGTGTTTGCACAATCTTTGATGATGTGCCCAAACTCCCCCCATTTAAAACACGTTCTCCTCTCTACAAACTTAGGAGAAACGGATCGACACTCATATGTCAAACCTGTAGAACCTGAGGTACTTGCCTTTTCATCACACCCGTTTGAATGTTGAGTGTAATTATTTTAACTGTTACGCTTTAAAATCTTGACTTGTTGTACAAAATCAGTGTTTGATTTGTTAGCAAAAATCTCAATTTTATCAGTACCCTCAGATGCCACAAATCTGACATCATTGTTTTTCTTTTGATAACGAGCTCCATTTGTTTCAAATTTTGATTTAGAAACATTTGGCCTTTGAGCTCGTTGACATGGTTGTTTACCCTTAGGAGCAAAAGGTTGTTGCTTTGTTGGGGATTTTTGATTTCCAAATTGCTTTTTGATTTCAGCCCTAGGAATTGGATCACATTGAGTTACAGTAACTCCCGGAATCGACTTTCCCAAAAACTTACTTGTGTTATTTTCAAAAACGTTATCAATCGATGATGGATTGACATTTTTAATTGGAAAATCATTATCTGAATAGATTTTAGAATCACCAACCAAAGTATACAACACATTATTACTCTTAACAGTAGACACAGGTTTCTTGTCATTCATGACAGGATTAATCATATTTTTGGCAACTTGTTGCACAAGAGGAATAGGAGGATCACAAAGAATATGATTCTCAATTGGAATTTCTATTCCCTTTTTCTTATCAAATGATTCATCCTGGTCATTTGAATCTTTTTCATCATCAGATGAATCATAATCCTCAACAGATGGAGGACTTTGATTCACTGTTGTTGAAGTTTCTGTTTCAACAGATGAAGTTCCCAAGGAGCTGTCCGGTTTGAACCCTAATCCAGTAGTAAGTTCCTCGTAATTAAGAGGCACACCGGGTTCAAAACGAGGCATATCCTCTTCATCAGGTGGTCGAGCATAGTTGTGTCTCAAAGGGGTCGGACATTTCTTATACCCAACACCACTCTTGTTTTTCTTCAGTTGTTGAACGTCAATTATGTGATCGAGCACAAATCGGGAGCTAGAATAACTCTCCAATTTTTGCTTGATCGCATCGTGCTCGCATTTTGCAATGGCTAATTCCTTTTTGGTTTCCTCAACGATATTTATGTACTTGTTAATACTAACTTGTTTGTGATAAACAACTTTAGTAGTTTCGGAAACACTTTTCTTTAAATTTTCAATTAAAGATTTAAAGTCCTTTTCGTTTCTTGTTAAAGCCATATTTGCTTCTTTGCACTTTGACATATCAACAACCAAACTTTGATTGTGACTATGAATTTTGTCACATTCAAGTTTCACTCTTTCACATTCCTGTTTCATATAAGCACAATCAGTACATATTCTAGGAGTTTCAGATGTTACCTGACTCGAAGACGCTGAAACATTTGCCATAAAGGCAGTTTGAAAATAAAAAGATCCGTCTTCAGAGAAGAACTTCTCCATTTCCTTAGATGCTATCCCAGCCTTCTTGATAAGAACAGATTTCTGAGACTTCAACTCCTCTGCTTCTTTCAACAAATCATCAATAGAACTTGCTTCTTCTTTCACATCACCCGAAATAGAACTTTCTTCATCCGAACTCCCGGTATAACCCGAACTGTCGACACTTTCAGAAAATTCTTCCTTATGAACGTGCTTGATGTGATTGATGATCTTTGCGTAGCACGCGGTTCCTCCTTCATTATCACCTTCCCCTAATTGTAAAGACCAAATACACCCTTCATCTGTTTGAACAGTCAATGCACGAGTGTTATTTGATGGTCCAGACTGATTCTGGTTGGTGGAATTGTTCACAGCTACTATCCCTTTTCCACGATTGTCTTGATTGCCTTGATTGGCATTTGAAGTACTTGTCTGATTTCTGAAAGGGTTCTGATTGCCTTGCTTGGGTGGTCGGGTGCACTCACGTTTGAAGTGACCCTTTTCGCCACAATTAAAACATGTAACCGCTTCTTTATCAAACCCGTACTTCGTATCCTGCTTACTTTCCAACGAACTTCTTCCTGTTCGACTCATGAAATCCTTTGCCCTTCTTACTGCACTTGCAAACGCCCACTTTATATCCATCAACTCCATTTCATCACGGTCGATTTGTTGATAATCTTCGTTGGTCATACTGATGTTCCCAATTTGACCTGCTACCAAACCGCAGTAGGCACTGACCATTGTATTAATGAGTTCCATGTGCTCTTTTGCTACTTCAATGCTAACTTTTGAGAGGTTCGAAGTATCAACTTTGACAGTGTTCGGGTTTTGAGGTGGAGGATTGTTGGTATAATGTACTTGTTGTGGTGGTTGTGCTTTAGATTTGGACATCGATTGTGAAAGATAAGCCCCTAAATCAAACTCTGGTTGAGTAGTAGTAACTTGAGGTGGAGGTTGAGATTGAGATTTGGATAGCGATTGTGAAAGATAAGCACCTAAATCAAACTCTGGTTGAGTTGATGAGTTTGTGTTGGAAACAAACGCCGTTTGAAGCTTAGGTTGCTGAACAGAACTAGAACTAGCTGAAGGAGCAAAACCAGGCAAATACATTTCTGTGTTTTGAGGAGCTCCAATCCTTTTAGATTTCCTAGTTTCCTCTTCGTTCTTGTGCTCCAACTTCTGAATGAATCCATAGATAGTGACATTTTCCCCATCCAGAGCACTAGTATGCTTTAGAAGTTCAATGAATGGACTCCATATAGGAGGTAGAGCATCAGCTAAACGTGCAATCATTTCCACATGAGTTGTGACAACCTTATAAGAACTCATTTCACTTATCAAATGATAGAAACGAGAAGTCATATCATTTAGGGTTTCATTTTCCAAAGATTGAAATGATTCATATTCTTTCTTCAAAAGATCATGGCGTATTTTTCTAGAAGCTGCATTTCCTTCTCCTCTTGTTTCCAATGCATCCCATAAAGCTTTTGTGCTCTTACTATAAGAAAATTGATGATAGATGTCTTTATGAAGAGCTTGTGTTAGAAAAGCAAACGCCTTCTTCTCTAATTCATAGGCTTTCTTGTCTTCTTCAAGCATATTAGAAATACCAGCGGCAGTTGATGCTGCTGCTTCTAGTTCCGGGCTACATTCAGTAGAGAAACACGTCCAAAGTTCAACATTTTGCCCTTGAATGTATGTATGAAAACGACCCTTCCATGATGGATAGTCGTTCATGTGATTTAGCTTTGGCGGGCGATTGTTGCTTCCCGTCTCACTCTCACTGAGCAATAGATTTTGAATGTTTTGATTTTGATTAGAAACCATTGCCCATTGACCTGTGCTTATTGATTGTTGTTTTTTAGGCAATTGGTTCATTAAATCGGCAAGCGAAGGCTGATTTTCACTTGGTCTTGAGTCCGAACTCCAATCCCACAGACCTTTGTTACTCATATTTGGTATATGTATGATAACACCTGCACACACACTTGAAAACACAAGGTTAGAATGGTTTTGCAACTCCTCTGTTTAAAACAGATCTGTTCTCGACGAAACAGATTCCACGAAACAGGTTTGTTTCGTCTAAATGAATGATGACGAAACTGACTTGTTTCGTTGAAGATATTTTGACGAAATGGACTTGTTTCGTCGAAGATATTTTTGACGAAACACTTGTGATTCGTCGACTACTTGTTTCGTCGAAACTGAATATCAGACAGCTGGTTTAGATATTTAAAATATCTTACTGACACAAGGTAAGTTGATAAACCTATTTTTCAACACAACATGCTTTTTCAGAAACTAATGATCACAATTTTACACCAAAGTCCACTTAATGTATTATATTGCACAACACTTTGATTTAAACAATAAAAGGATCAAAATCACAAGTATGATAAGAACAATATGATGATATGAAGAACACACTCAAGAACAATGAGTTTTCCGGTAACCGATAATTTTCCGACACAAGAAAATGCAAAAGACTTTCACTAAAAACCCGGTTTAAAGCATAAACAAACAATCTAACAAGGTTTTTGATAAAACTCTATAGCAAATAACAAGAAAACAACCAGATTTTATGAATATTTTTCAGAAATATGATTTTTCAAGAACAAATTTTCAGAAAAACACACACAAATACTTGATAAAAACCGAACAATGTTTGATTTTAAACAAGGATTAGAGCCAAACGCTCTGATACCAATTGTAGGTCCCGTAATCTGAGGATCGATAACGAACCAAATCACTTGTTTATAGCAAACACGGTTACGTGTGCGGAATCCACGTAACTATGCCAAATCAAACATATAAATCAATAACGACACGGTATAATCAGTGATACACACTCGATTGATTAAACGGGATGAGAACCGATTACAAACTGATACAAACACAGTTTAACAGAATTTTGACAGAGTTTCTTTAGGTGTAAGCTCTCATCTGCTTTCAAAGTGAAAGCAGACTTGGTTTATATAGTCCCTGGGCCAAACAGTCGACGAAACACAAGGTGTCTCGGCGAAACTGAATATGGGCCACACATTGGGCTTGAAACAGCCCATTACACGACGAATCAAGTGTGATTCGTCATGACTGTCGGCGAAACAGACTTAAGGAATGTTGTTCTGTTTCGTCATGATATGTTCGACGAAACAGACCTGTTTCGTCGAGGACTGCATCAGCTGTTCTGTTTGCTGTAAACAGACAGCAAATAGATAGAACATATAAACACATAATGACCATTATACCCTTGTCATGCAACATACATTGTTCATTAAACATTACATATCAAATGGAGACAAACAAGTCGTACACAAGCAGATAGGAGGATATCCGACTTGGTAGACATCAAATACATACTCAATAAACTTTAAAGACCGTACAAAATACATCATTAAGTACACGACTAGTTACAGACACTATAAATGCATCAACAAAAAGGTTCAATTATAAGAGTGTATTAAGGTAAAAAAATACACTTAAAAATGCGAGTTTGTTAAAACAATTTACTGAATAAAACATTCCTATATTTTGTAACTTAATTCGCCGTTTAAAATGTGACGACGAAACTATTCGCGGAAGCATTGATCTCGTGTGTTCGGTTCTTCGTCGGGCTAAGTCGTCATCCGGTACTGCTAGGTAACCTACATTCCATAAACATGAAATGGTTTTAGTCATACGCGGTTTAAAACTTGTTCAAATGGGTTCACGAAACAAAACTTTAACAAAAATAATTGGGCGCTACCGTAACTTACGGTAGCCACCGTAAGTTACGGTAGCCACCGTAAGTTACGGTAGCCACTGGGCTTCCAAGGGCTGCCGTAAGGCAGTGCAATTCCAGCGTAACACTTCAGCCTCTACCGTGAGTTACGGTAGCTACCGTAACTTACGGTAGCTCTCTGGACAGATTGATTTGCAGCAGATGCTGCATTTTCCAGCTCCGATTCTTTTCACGAAAACGTGCATAACTTTCAATCTACACATCCGTTTTACGCGATTCTTTTTCCTACGCGCTCGTAATTTAATTCTCCATATTGTGGAGTAAAAATTCAACATTTAAAACTAATGAAATTCTAAATCTTTAAGCATTCGGCTTATTGTTCAAAATCAATATTTCGACCCGTTTGTATTTAGGATCTCTAAACTTGTTCCTAGTTAATCATAAATCATAAACTAAGATATTTAACTCTAAATCTCTATCTTGGATTCATAACTTTTGTGAATTACGCAACAAACACCCTTGTTATGCGCGTAATTCATTTTGACCTGATTGGGGATTTTTATGCATTTAAGCATCAAATCCGCTCTTCTCTTTTCACGCCTCGCGTTTCCTAATTTAAGTGCCTACTTATTTTCCACCACAACTATTTTTGCGGTGGATTTAACTTAAGAAAATCCCGAAATCCCAATTTACCCTTCGTTTAGTTACTTTACGCTAATGACCCCCTTTAGGGAATTTAACTCACAAAAGATTTTTGCCTAAGACTCATATACGTGTCTAAGGGCTACATAATCACAACAAAAGTTCCTAAACAACCTCTAAGGGTCGTTTACCCGGATTACCTACTAAGGGCTTTTTGGTCAATTTTAGTCCCTCATTTTACGACAAAGGACTTTCGCTATAATTTGACCAAAGTATCACTTCTACTAAACTCTAAATATGCGTACCTGGCTCGGGTCATAGCATTGACCCATATACATACCTTTTGCTTTAAATTTTCTAGTTAAAGGAATGCAATCACATGTTATTTCCTGTTATCACAAAAACTCAACAAGTAGTCGTCAGTTATTATTGTCAAATGGTATTTGCACACTATTTGACCCGTTTAGTCGACATGACCATTTGTCAACGTATGATGGTAGATTAATACCATCATGCCCCTTGAACCTATTCCGGTTCGCGCCATGGTTCTTATTACTTAAAAACAATATTTTTAAATTGTTTGACCCATTATAACTTTTACCAAATGGTGTCTTCATTTTAATCACTTTTATTTTAACTATTAATTTGACCCATTTGGTTGTCGAGTGAGTTCCATCACTTCAATGCATTTCAAACACAACCATTTTCGTTATAACAACATTACATGTATTTAGACTAAGCTTGTCTATATAAATGTAACAGGGTGACAAGCCACGTACCTTTAAAGCGTTCCCTTCAAGCGTGTGTCCGCTCCGGCTTATCCGCTTGAAGACCCGGTTTCCTTGCCTAAAGAGTTCAATCCACAATCCGTTTAGAACCCTTTTTATAAGTCTTAACGCATAATTTTCCATATCCATCAAACATGCGTTTTTGTCCGATTTTCAACATTTATCTTTCATTTAGGCATTTTAACGAACACCTAACGGGTATAATTTTATATATTTAAAATCAAGTTCATAACTTGTTATTTTTGCCCAATATAAACATACATATCAATTCCATTATGTCAAGCATGCATACTAATCTCAGAATCATTTCATAGTGTTCATCTTATTTTTACAAAACCCATTTAACTTATCAATGGATTATCATGAATTTCATAGATTAACCACTAATTCAACATGTTATTGACTAGGGTTTACTCCTAGACATGTTTTCATTACTAATTTCATCTAAACATCAAATAATCAAACCCATATTTCGATTTCACAAATCATCAAGAATTTGAGACGAAACCAAATTGTAAATTTTGACATACCTTATGATCCCCATGACTAGGTGGTCGTTTCTATGTATTCATGCATCGATTTTGGCTTTGAATCAAGCTTCAATTTTATGATTTGTTGAGTTTTAGGGTTTGAGCTCTTGGGAGCACCCTCCTGGTCGATCTCCAGACACGCACACACACCTTAAGTGTGTGTTGTGTTATATATATATTTTTTTTGTTAATAAAACCCTTTTTTCAAGGTATCCAACTTTGGTCCCTCATGTTTTGGTTTGTTATTAAGTAGGCTACCTATTTCAAGTTTCTTTATTATTTTACAACACTCATTTAACTAGGTTAATATTCCTAGTTACTTAGTGGGTTCAGGGAAGTTATAACCCGTTTTTGTTTTTAAGTCCCATTAACTCGGGCTTCTAACAAACCATGTTTTCTCAAAACGTTTATTCTTCTTTTTTATTAATATAAGATTATTTATTTAAATCCTAATATTCACCGGGTTAATTTTTACCACTAACGGTATTTTACCCATCTTTTAGTATTAACGGGGTTTATTTACCAAACCCTTTTTCGGGGTGTTACAAGCAAAGTAGGGTTTTGATAATAACCTCTTGTATCGATATGAGTAAATATAACGCAAACCGGGCCGTGTCATAACTGGGTTTTGTTTGGGCCACAAGCCCAACTCGGCGAATAACATTCTTCGTCGAGCCACAAGCCCAAGTCGACGAATAATATTCTTCGTCGAGTGGCTGATGACGAAGCATCATTGAGGACCCCTTTCTGACGAAGATCCAACTTTCACAAGGAGTGGGGTTGGCGAACAGTGGTTATGAAACATACACTAGCTTAAGTTTTTAATAAACCATCAATATAACAACATATTAATCACATAGCAACCATGCACGTGTTACATCGTAAAACAAATTATGAAAACAGAGTTGTTGTAAAGACCTTGAAATCTCCGATTGTCACATCATCCCCAACTTGAAAGAAATTTCGTCCCGAAATTTGATAAGAAATCCCAAATAGTAAGGTGTTAGGTCAGGATGACTGTATATTTTTCGTGGATGCCACAGTCTTGAACTTGATTATTTTGAAAAGTTTATGCGGTTTGCTCGAGACGGTATGACAACGTGTCAAACAACGGAAACTCCATCAGAACCAGGCTATCCGATCGAACGGGAATCACCCCAATCCGATCAGTTGACTGTTCATGACGGGTGGCTTCATGTTCAACCAGAAATCAATTGTCTCGTTGATAGGATTCAGATCTCAAACCGGCACATCACTAGAGAAGAGTATAAGGCATGAATGAGCTCTGAATCTATCGGTTTTAAGTGCATTGAGTGTAAAAGAGTTGAAAGAAAGTTAGAAAAGCTTCTTTCAATCCTCTTAACTTTGAAAATGTTCAGATCTATACGAAATTGTTGTTAAATCATGTGGAAATCCTTCAGATCCGAGTTCTTGGTGGAATGAGAAAACTTGTAGTTCATAAGAACTCCATGATGACATCACCCTAGAACACCCCAAATCCGTTGATTTCACGGTTAAAAGTTAAGATACAAAGGTGAAAATGATGAAGTAGTGTGTGTAGATCATAGAAGTACAAGATTTGAGTTGAAAACTTACAAGAATCATGAGAAATCGAGAGAAAAAAGAGCTTGAGCGAGTTGGTCGAGTGAGAGAGTTGTCACATCACTTGTGATGTGACAGGAGGGGTATTTATAGGTTGCCAAAAATAGAAAGGAGGGGTAAGGGTTGGATAGAATGGCACCGATCGGATGGCGCCTCGTTCGGATGGCAATCCGATCGGATGACCATTCGATCGGTTGGCCATTTGATCCAAGTGTCCGACGAGTTAAGTTTGGCGTTTCGTTTTGCGTGCTGAGCGTTGCGATGCGTTTCGAGTGAGCGATGCGATAGTTTTCCCATTAGTTACATAAATAACCTAACTACTATATCTAGCATACAATCACTATAAATAACTTGCGTTTAGCGTTTGCGATTAGATTGCGATGCGATATGAAGAAACACTGGTTAAATGACCGGAATCAGATAAACCAGGGGGTTAGGTTTTGCATAAAAGGGTTGGTTTCTCCTCGTTCGGTTCAGGGATGATGGATCTCCTTCTCTTTCCGATAGCTGCAAAACAGACACCGTTAGACTCGTCACGGGGAGAATGGGGGTTCTCTCCGTGACCACCCTCCGGCGTGAGAATAAGTATCGGTATATGAAGAACAACAAGTATAAGTGAAGTGAATGTAACTTGAAGATTTATACCTGAATTATTCTTCTATTTATAGCCGAAGTTTAGGTGGGAAAACCTGTTATTGAAATGTTGACGGAAAATGCTAACTCCGTAAGCGGTTATTTTTCCATCCGTTAATCTCTTCATCGAGTGTAAGAGCACAAGGATCGCGATCTAGATCAACAGTTGGGGTATTGCCACGTGGAAAGTAGGCAAGTGGAGATTTCTCTTTAATTCCATGCCATCATCATGACTTCAAGGGAGCCCGGGATGATGACACGTGGCCAGACGATTATAACCGTCTGGTGGTGCAGTGTGACTCCTTATCGTGTGGTATCAATGAAGTGAATAATATCCAAGTCTGGGTATTATTTATGTGGGAGTGCTTATTGGGATTTTTATCCCTGTTTGTTATGGAGAGAGGCGCGAGGATTCATTAGTTTCCTTTTGGCGCGCAGGTCTTGCTTGTTGTTTTTCTTCCAAGTTCTCTTTGTAGGACCAGTGCGCGGCCGCACAAGGTCTAAAGAGGGTTAGAATATGAGGTTGTGGTATGGTCCCAAGTACTCGAAGCGAGGTTTTTTTGGGACCTTACCCCTTCAAGTCCCCCCAGTCTAGTGTTGCTCTTATGCAAATAAGTGGAGCACTAGACTATGAGAGAGAGGTGCTTTTTGCTGTAGAGTTTTTGGCGCGAAAGTGGAGAATCTTCTGAGAGAAGATACTCTTGTTCATTATTATTTTTGAAAATCTTGTTGCTTAAGAAAATTTATGAATTTTCATTTTTTGTTCTGAGCTTGCTTAGTCATGATCTGACGTTTATTAAGTCATTCGTAAAATAAAAAAATGAATACATGTAGTACCTTTTCATCTTCTTCCTTTGGGATATGTGCAGATGCTATCAGAGTTCACTTAATGAGATATGATGTTTTTTCTGGTAGCGCTGATTTGGAGATATGAAGACCAGATGATCCTCTCATTCGCGAAGACTGTTGGAAGTCATGAAGGTCTTCTCTTGCTTCCTAATTTGCTGCCGTAGGAGGTTGCCGGAGATGAGGAACCTTCTGGTTCTGCTCTTCATAAATCTGTGGGCACCGGTTGTGAATTTCGCTGTTCGAAAGATGCTGGTGATGAAGGGGTTGTTTCGTTGTCTGTTGATGCCCTGACAGAACGTTTTCTGGCTAACCGGAAGGGTCGATGCATGATCGTGTACCGGCGCCGGAACAGACGCCGTTCTGTAACCCCTACTAGTAATCAGGTAGCAGTTGCTGCTGATGACGAGCCTACTGTTGATCCTCGCAGTTAGGTTGGTTTAGGGAAATATTGTATACCTCTGTTGAGGTTGTAGCTATGCTTTTTGGTGTTTATTTTGTGTTACACTGCTGTGTTTTGTAAATCCTTTGTTAAAGTGCTTTGTTGCACTAGTAACTTTCTTATGAACTGCTGTGCATATTTTATTTTGGTAAGTTGTGTTTGGATTACAATATGTTGCATGTGTATAATTACTTTGTTTAGGTAGAGCGAATGAGAATGGTATTATGCTCTTGTGTGAACGTAGGTCTAAAATGCGTGCGGAGTTGTGCTTTACTTAGATCGTTCATGAGGTGTACAATGTTTACCATATTGTTTTCATGCATACCAAAGGAATTATATGCAATTTGTAACAAACAATGTAATGATAATTTTTGTATTAATAAGGCGCAGAGCCAATAATACAAAGTGAAATGGAAAAATACATTGCCTGTATAAGTCTGGCTTTTTTGAATAGCTTGGCTATATGTAACACCTGAGCAACTGCTGCGCGTTCCAGGTGCGAGGAACAGTTGTTCCGTTGATTCTTTTCAGG
>JARYGA010039114.1:0-34068 GCA_030545235.1 Helianthus tuberosus | reverse complement strand
AAGTCAATCCTAAAACATCTGTCTTTTTGTTGGTTTCCTATCACTTCATCAGCCAGTCAAGTACCAAGAGGCACTAAAAGACAACAGTTGGGTAGAAGCCATGTAAGAGGAGCTCCAACAGTTTAAAAGACAACAAGTATGGGAACTTGTACCACTGCTAGAGGGTGTAAGTCCTATTGGCACAAAGTGGGCCTTTAAAAATAAAACTGATGAAAAGGGTATTGTTGTTAAGAATAAAGCAAAGCTAGTGGTTCAAGGGTTCAGACAGGAAGAGGGCATTGATTATGATGAAACTTTTGCCCCTGTAGCAAGATTGGAAGCTATCAGATTATTCCTGGCCTTTCCTGACAACCACAATATAAAGGTGTATCAAATGGACATTAAATGTGCATTCCTCTATGGTAAAATTCAAGAAGAGGTATATGTTTATCAACCTCTAGGTTTTGAGGATCCATTTAATCCAAATCATCTCTACAAGCTAAATAAAGCTTTGTATGGCTTGAAACAAGCACCTAGAGCCTGGTATGAAACTCTTTCCACCTTTCTTCTTTCCATTGGGTTCGCTAGAGGTAGAATTGATAAAACATTGTTTTTAAAATGGAGAGGGAAAGACTTGATGATTGTCCAGATTTATGTGGATGACATCATTTTTGGAAGCACATGTTCTAAAATGTGTGAAGAGTTCAGAAAACTCATGACAGCTGAGTTTGAAATGAGTGCAATGGGTGAACTCCAGTGCTTTCTTGGTCTCCAAGTAAGGCAACTGCAAAATGGAACTTTCACCCATCAAGGCAAATATGCCAAAGAACTTTTAAAGAAATTTGAGATGGATGATTGCAAATCATGTAGTACACCCATAGCAACCACAAAAATAGTCATGTCTGATCAAAAGGATGATTTGGTTGATCAAACTCTTTATAGAAGCATGATTGGGTATTTATTGTACCTGACTGCATCTAGGCCAGACATCATGTTTGCAACATGTGTTTGTGCAAGATCCCAATCAGCCCCTAGAAAGTCAAACCTTATTGTTGTAAAAAGGAAATTCAGATACCTAAAAGATGCTCCCACACTTGGTATCTGGTATCCAGCTGATGGAAATATCAAGCTTTCAGGTTTCTCAGATAGTGACTTTGCTGGATGTAATACAACAAGGAAGTCCACTTCAAGAGGGTGCCAATTCCTAGGCAATTTCTTAGTGTCTTGGCAAAGCAAAAAGCAAGCAACTGTTTCCACATCCACTGCTGAGGCAGATTACATAGCTGCTGCAAGCTGTACAGCCCAACTGTTATGGCTTCAAAATCAATTGCTGGATTTTGGTATCACTGCCTTAAAGACACCTCTTATGTTGGATAGCCAGGCAGCAGAAAATATCATCAAAAATCCAGTCTCCCATTCAACCACCAAGCACATTGATATCAGACATCACTTTGTGAGGGATTGCTATGAAAAAGGTTTGATTTCTCTACACCATGTTC
Organism: Helianthus tuberosus; assembly: GCA_030545235.1. NCBI lineage: Eukaryota > Viridiplantae > Streptophyta > Magnoliopsida > Asterales > Asteraceae > Helianthus > Helianthus tuberosus. The sequence continues at coordinate 32,590 of JARYGA010039114.1, read as the reverse complement.
AAACTAAAGATCAGCTGGCAGATGTGCTAACAAAAGCATTAGACACATTCACCTTTGAAAGCCTAATCTCTAGGATTGGTATGCTGAACATGGAATAACAGGCAAAATCATGTTTTTCTATTAATAAAAGCATTAAAATGTTTTCAGAAAATCAAAATTCCATCCTTAAAAATAGCTAAAAATGAAAATTTTCATTAATCCTTAAAAGTCTGCCATAACCACTGTTTTGGTTCAAACATCTGTTCTGATGATTATTGTCCACTGCTGAAAGTCAACCTCTGTTCCCTCATTTCTTTGTTAATCACTGTTGTTCAAAATCAGTGTTTTAACCCACTGATGGCTATCCACTGATAGTTAAAAGTCAGCCACTGTTTCATTTTCCCACTGTAAACCACTGATAATTGATCCATCAGTGGTTTCCTAAACAATTATCTTCCATTACTCATCAGAGGTTGGCACGTAGACAGTACTTATCCGTCAGATCTTTTATAACCGCTGCCACGTCAGCATTCACTTTTCCACCTTATAAAACCCTGATTAAAACCCTGAACAGGGTTTTCACTGTCGAATCGAATTCAAAATTCCTTTCTCAAAGCAGTTACCATCCATTTCTCTCAAATCTTTCATCGTCTTCTTCCTCTCACAATCACACTCAAAGCATCATGGCTCTTCCATACAAAACTCCTCATAACTACCTGTGCATACTTGAAAAACCAAGTCAAAGAACAACCTTCAACTCCGTCATTGATATTCTTTCGACCACAAAGTACAAAACTTTGTTGACTTGTAATGCTCTTATCTTCCTGGATACCCAAAGAGAATTCTGGAAAAATGATAAACTTGATGTTAAGGACAAAAAGCCCTTAGCAATAAATTCATCCATCCAAGGTATTCCAGTTACTATCACACCTCAAACTCTTTCAGAGGTCTTTGAAACCAATGATCTTACAGGTAAAAACTCTTTTCCAAAAACAGAGTACCAAACTGATTTTCTTGAGAGAGGGTATGAAGAGGAAATGAAAAAGGACACTTCACAAAAGGGCAGTTTTCCTCCTGCCATGAGGTTTTTATTTCATACCCTCCTCATGTGTGTGTCAAATAAAACTACTGCTTTCAATGAGATACCATTGAAAATTCAATATCTGGGTTATGCTATAATGAATGACGAAAATTTTAACTACTCCCAGGAAATTTTCAATGACATGGTCAAAAATATTAATAATATTAAATAAAATAAGAAACCATTTATCTTGTTTCCAAGGTTTTTAAGTTTTTACTTACAAAATAATTTTTCCAAGGATAATGCACATTGTTAATCCAAGGAAATCCTTGTCAAATAAACAGTCTTTCTTTTGAAACCTTTACTAGGCTGTCAAAACCTTCAAAAACACAATCAGAGGAGCCTGAGCAGAATTTAGCAGCAACAACTGCTCCTCAGGTTACTACTGTTGAGCCCACTGCTCAAGGTGATCACAGCAGTACAACCACTGCTGTGAAACCCACACCTAAAATCACCAAAAGACCCAAAAAGAAAAATATCCAAAAGCCCCCTAAACCCACTAAAAAGGTAACTCTGGAAGATGAGATCCCAGAGATTATACCTGTGACAACACAAAAGTCACCAATAACCACTGCTACTACTTCCTCACAGCAGTTGGATGAAAGATCTCAACCTGAGCCTCAAACTCCTCCTGCTTCTTTTCAAAAAGATCAGGTTGTATCAACAGTGACACCACATTATGATGCTCTGGAATCACTTGATTCCATCATCCACAACCCAGCTCCCGGGGCAAATTCACTTTCTACACCCATACTCACTGCCCAACTTCCACCATCCATGCTACCTTTGTTGGATGCACTTGATATAGCTCAGACGGAAATCAGTTCTTCTCAACCACCTGTAACTGAGAATATGCCTCAACAAGTGACTGAGTCTGAGCTCCCTATCTTTGCTAACCCACTAACAACTGAGGAGGTTACATTGCAGGAATTACCAGTAATTCCTGTCAGTAGTTCAAGTGGAGCAGCTACTACAAGTGTTGAACCCACTGGTTTACACTTGGACAGTAGTTTCATTAATAAGACTCCCTTGAAGGCAATTTATTCTTTGGGAACCATTATACCCACTGGTGTGTATCCAATATACACTGGTGCGCTTAGAATGGTAATCTCTGCTGAAGAAAGAAGACCCCAGTACCAAGAACAAGGGGCATCAGTGGATGACTTTTGGGACACTTTTCCTAAGTCAACCACTGATACAACCACCACTGATGGGAAATCAGATGATCCCATTCACTTGGGTGATGGTTTAAAATATAGAGAATTGATGGAGAGGGTTGACAAAATTGACACATCTGTTGTAGAAATCAAATCTATGCTGCAACAGTTATTACAAGCTCAAAAGGCTACACCCACTGTTGCAACATCTACTCCATCATCTGCTCCTACTCCCACTAAGCTTTGGGAAATGTTTCAACCTCCGCTTCACAAACAAAGACAATATGCTGATCAACAACATGAAGTTCAAATTCAAATGGTCAGAAATTTGATGGAAGCTAGGTTCAAGGATACACAAGCAGATATCAAGGCAATTAAGGCCCATTTCCTGCAAACCACTGGCACAGCTCCTCCTTCAATCATCTTTGTTGACAATCCTCCTGATGATGCCAAAAAGGGGGAGAAAAAGAAGAAGGGATATGAAGATGGCCTATACATGAAACTAGATCCATTGTCAAAACTGGTTGCAGAAATCCCTAGGCCAAATGGTTCCAAAGAGGTTGATGAGACTCAAAATGCTTTTGCTAATTTAAAAGCAGTCATGACAGAGTCAATGGAAATAAAGGGTCTAAAAGGTTTGAGCAGGAGAAGAAAGTCTTGATGGAAAGGGAAGAGCGGGGTACTTCTGAGCCTAAGGAAGAGCAGGTTATTCCTAAGCCAAAAAGAAGAAGGCCTACTAGAAAAGCAAGCCAACCCAAAACCACACCTTCCAAAACCATCAAACAAACTCCCCAAATTCCCAAAAATTTCTCTCATCAAACCTCCAAACCAACAGATGTTAAGACACCTGTTGTATCAACAGTTGTTGGTACTTTAGTGGTTTCAACAGATGTTACCCCAACAACTGCCATCACTACCACATCAACACACACTCAAACCACTGCTTTACGAAAAACAACCTCACCACCACAAAAGCCACCTGCCAAAAAGAAGAAGACATCAGATGACACATCATCTGTTGTAATGACAACAGTGGTTGAAACACCAGTTGTTTCAACAGCTGTTAGTCAAACACCTACCATCTCAATCACCACCACTCAACCCACAAATACACCATCAACCTCTCCTAAGCACAAAAGGAGAAGGGTAACCAACATTGTAGTGGAAGATGACACTTCCCCAACTCCAACATCTACACAACCACTGACCCTTGTCACAATTCCAAACCCTGTTCCATTATCTTCAGCTCAAGTTCTAAATTCAAACACTGCTATTGTTCCTGTGAGTTTACAATACCCAATGGATCTTCCAGCAATCAGGGAGGAGATCAAATCTTTTTTACTCTGAAGATGACCCTGCAAAAAGGAATCTTCCTTCCATTCAAGGTTATCCTTTCCCTAAAAACATAAAAGAGTATCTCAAGATAAAGGCCCAACAAGCAGAAGATATATCTAATAGAGATATAGAGAGAAAGTCTGACAAAGAGATTCAGAGAAATCTGCAATACCTGCTCACCAAGGTCAGAACTTTGGAACAGTTCTCAAAAGATCTTTGCCAAAAATTGTCTGAAAAAGATGATGAAAGTATGAGGCAAGACTACCTTGAATATATCATGGCTTACAAGAAATATAGAGCAGAAAAGCATCAATACAAAGAATGGACTATCAGTGAATTACAAGAAGAGATAGCCAGAATTCAAAAGATGCTTAAAGAAAAGGTCAAATAAACTCCTCCAGTCTGGGCCAAGTACAAGAAAAATTTACCGGAAAGAACCCTGAAGCTAAAAAGAATGAAAGAAGAACTGATAGCTGCTGATTATGGGTCAAGGAACCAGGTTACAAGATGGTCAGAGGACAAAGTGTTAGCAACTTACAAAAGTTTGGAAGAGTTGAGAAAAAGAGATCCCACTGCTCCTCAAAAGCCTGATTATCCAGAAGCAGTGGTTCCAGTCAGACAACAAAAGTTACCAATTAGGAGATCCACTGCTCCACCTGTTGCCATCCTTTATCAAAGAAGGAGACAAAAGCAGATGGATGCAGCAACCAAAGAAGACAAGGATTAAGAAGAGCTTATCATGAAGATGGTCCTTCAGACACTTTTGGCAGAAAAACAAGAATCAACACAATCTCAAGACCCTGCCAAAGTTGTCATCACCAGGCCTCAATCTCCAAACTCATCAGCAATAAAAACTCTCCGAAGAAACCCATTAGATTCAAAGATACTAAAGTGGAAGTCTGATCAAAAGACCCACGTATTGACTCTGCTCAGATCTAATGGTGTGGTGAAGCAAATCAAGGGAAGCAGCACTTGGCCCGGGTGTTGAAGATATGCAAGATCTCCTTGAGCTTCCCCTGTGCAGGGATGAGGATGATGAGGACTCAATGAACTTTGAAATACAATTCAAAGGTCAATTTAGGGAACTCTTGATGAGACAATAAAAATCCAGAATAATGGAGAGTTTTTGCATCATCTGTTCCAGGGGGAGATTGTTGGGATTGAACCCTACAAAGGAATAGTTGATAAAGCCAAAACTGGATCAGATCAGTGGATTCACAATAAGCAGTTGTTTGCATCAGCCTTTCCCCTTGAATGTGGACTAACATTTGATGATCTCTATCTACTGTCCTTCTACAACAACTGCTGATCTTCAACAACTAATGAGGACCTAAAGACTGTTGGAGATGAAACACTATGCTCAATCTACTGTCATGGTTCAAGTACCGCTGAAGACACAAAGCACTGCTAGGAGTATAACAGTGGAATCAGAAGCAGTAGTTTAGTTTATCCTTTGTATTCATTATATTCAGTAGTTTGTAATAGCAGTAGTTGTATAGGTCAGTGGTTATAGGTTGTTAGAGAGGTTAGATGTCACTTTCATGGTGACGTCAGCAAAGATGCCTCAGTGGTTTGTTCTGTACTATAAATAGAACAGTACCTTGTACTATTCTATTAGCTCTCTTCTTCCACAAGTCATTATGTACGAACAAACCATCTGTGAGCTCAGGCTGAGGGGGAGATTGTATGCATGCATGCAGTAGTGTTGATTATTGTAACTAAATACAATCATTCGATTCTATGATAAACATGTTTGCTCAAAACAATTCTCTCTTTGATTGTGTTGAAAGTTTATTCATCTAAATTCCGCTGCAATTATTTCTAGTTCATCTTCATTTAATTAAACAAACACAATCTTATCAAACTCAGATCCTAACAATAAGAGTCTAAGATATGTTTTTTGGGCAAAAGGAGTTAAATATGAGACAGAGACGCTGGATGGAGATTCTTAGTGATTATGATTCGATATCCAATATCATGCAGGAAAAGCTAATGTAGTAGCTGATGCTTTAAGTCGAAAGTATCATGAAAAGCCAAGACGAGTACGTTCTCTCAAATTAAATATGCAGATAGATTTAAATGAGCAAATTAGAGAAATGCAGGAAACAGTAATCAAGGACGATACTGAAAAATTAAAAGGAATGATTAAGGAATTAGAACAAGGAACAGATGGAATTTGGAGATTCCATAAGAAAAGAATCTGGATACCCAAACAAGGAAACCTACGCAACCGAATTTTAGAAGAAGCCCATAAGTCTAAGTATACGATACATCCTGGTAATGATAAAATGTATCAAGACTTAAGAAATAATTTCTAGTGGATAGGAATGAAAAAGGATATAGCAACCTATGTTGCCAAGTGTCTAACCTGTTCACAGGTTAAAGATGAACATCAGAAACCCTCAGGTTTATTGCAGCAACTAGAAATACCAATATGGAAATGGGAATTGATAACAATGGACTTTGTTACTAAATTATCCAAGACACGAAAAGGTAATGATACAATCTAGGTGATTGTAGACAGATTAACCAAATCTGCTCATTTCTTACCTATGAAGGAAACTTTCAGTGTGGAACAATTAGCCAAGTTATATGTAAATGAAATAGTTTCATTACATGGAATTTCTTTATCTATTGTTTCTGATAGAGATAGCCATTTTACATCTCATTTTTGGACTAGTTTTCGAAAAGCAATGGGAACCAAGTTAAAACTGAGCACAACTTATCATCCTCAAACAGACGGACAAATCGAAAGGACAATTCAGACAATGGAGGATATGCTTAGAGCTTGTGTAATTGATTTCGGAGGAAACCGGGACGATTATTTACCATTGATAGAATTTTCCTACAATAACAACTATCATACCAGTATCAATGCTGCACTATTTGAAGCACTTTATGGACGAAAGTGCCGAACTCCAGTCTGTTGGGCAGAAATTGGAGAAAAACAACTATCTGGACCAAAGATAGTACAAGAAACAACGGACATGATTATTCAAGTCAAGGAAAGTCTAAAAGCAGCACGAGATCGTCAAAAGAGTTATGCTGATACCAGGCGAAAATCGTTGGAATTTCAAGTGGGAGATAAGGAATTATTAAAAGTTTCTCCATGGAAAAGAGTGGTTAGATTCATAAAAAGGGGAAAGCTAAGCCCCAGGTATGTTGGACCTTTTGAGATTATTAGAAGAATAGGACCAGTAGCTTACCAGCTACAACTGCCAGAGGAAATGGTAAGAATACATGATGTATTTCATGTATGTAATCTCAAGAAGTGCTTAGCAGATGAATCATTAATGATACCCCTTAAGGACATAGAGGTAAATGAGAATCTTAAGTTTGTAGAGAAACCCCTGCAGATTGAAGATAGAAAGATCAAGAATCTCAAACACAAGAGATTAGTTCTAGTCAAAGTAAAATGGGATTCCAAGAGAGGACCAGAGTACACTTGGGAGCTCGAGTCAGAGATGCAAAGAAAATATCCACACCTGTTCCAGTAGACCTCGAGGACGAGATCTAAAACAAGGTAGAGAGGATATAACAACTTTCCCAAAATCCTTAAACATGCCCCACACGTCTTAAAATATACCCCATATACGAAAAACGAGCCTAGATAACCTTTATATTATTGAAAATCAATTAAGACAAAAATATATGTCGCTCGCGGGGCGCGAACGACTTCTCCAGGTCTGTCGCGGGCCGCGACCCAGTGACACCAGGCTACACCCGGTTACGCCACGTGGCCATATGCGTGTTGAGGCTAGTAGTTTGACTCGACCAAGCTAGGCCATAGCCTAGTGGCCTCGCGGTCCGCGAAGGAAACAAAGGAGGGCGTCGCGGGGCGCGAGCCGCCCTTTGACCAGCCCTATAAAGAGGGGCCTCAGGCTCAGTTCATCGTCGTTCAATTCTTTTCTCTCTCAAAGCCCCTATAATAGCAATAGTGTTGCTCGATATAATACCCCTAAAAAGCGAAGCTCTGCCTCGTTGTAAGTATTATAACCCCCGGTTACGTATTAGTTACTCTGCCCGATTGATCAAGAGCTCCATAACGCATGTCAAGTCTCTGCCTGACTCAGTCGTTGGAGTTCTGTCTCGGGGGTATAGCTAATGTAAATTGGGTTATCTTACTAACACGTGTGCGTTGTTTAATTTTAATAGATTATAACCAGGAAGTCACCAGAAAGCAGTAGTAATATCTAAAACAGCAAAGTGAGTATATCTTATTTTTGTAAACTGTTTTACAGAACCTCAATTGTTTTTAAAGTATAATTAACAGTGATTGAATCTATGTATTCTACAATTACTGTCGGTATGTTGGGGTTTTGTATACATTACTTGTTACCACACTGTGAGTAGTAGCATGACCATAAGTCAAGATTGGCAGTACTGTGGGTAGTAATTGGGTAGATATAAACATTGTAATCGCTCTCAATACTGTAAAGATATAAAACCTTGTTTTGATTAAATTGGGATGCACTCGCCAGTATTTCTTGCTGATAAAACTTTTTAAAACACGTTTCAGGTAACAAAATGTGAAAGTCAAATAGAAGCCAGCTGGAGAGCACTGAAGGCTTGGAAAAGTGGCTATAAAAGTTACCTAAATAAGAAAGGAGTTTTATTTCAACAAATTAGGGTTTATCCCTATAAACATATTATAAATGGAAAATTGGGTTTTTCCCATGTATATGTTATTTATAAAAATGTGGTGTTTTAACTCTGATAACTATTTCCTAATTACGGTCCTGATGTTAATTTCCGCTGCCAAATTAATAAACACCGATACCACTAATCTGGATCTCGCGGCCGCCCGCTCCCGGGATATGGGTCATGGGTTGCGACAATATGCACTAACATATTAAAAATCAATTTGATAATTGTACATCGTTAGTAAAGTTGAATGATTGGTACTTATGTTAAGATGTATTATTATGATTGTTGTTGTTGTTTTAAATCAACTGTCAAGTTAAACATGTATGTTATAAATAGTAACTATATAACAGATATTATCAACATATGGAAATCTAATCTATGTAACATATTCATTGTTTGTACTTTCTGTTACTAAAGTATCAACTTATAACGGGTTAGGGTTAGGCCTCACATGGGGTTTGTTCAATCATGCAAATTTTCTAAATCAATCATTTATTAACTTACTAGTTATAACCTCTATTTATCACACAAGTCAATAAATTAAAAAAATAGATAATTAGTAATGAAGATTTTAGAATTATAAAATCATATTTTTGAGACACTTTTCAAATATCTGAATGAATTTTTTGTGTCGTGTATGATCAAAACATGTGATGTTTACCAAGTTTATAAATAGAAAAAAACATTTATCCATCTGTAATAATAGATGTTTTAAAACAAAAATGATCATCATCATCATCATCATAATAATAATAATAATAATAATAATAATAATAATAATAATAATAATAATAATAAAAATAATAATAATAATAATCCACATATTAGGATTAAAACCTAAATCAGCATACAAGAAAACATGATTGGAACAAAATGTCATGTATAAATGGAAATACACATTAGTTTTTTTTTATATTTGTTAGTAAATTTCATATGTAACAATGTGGATAAAGAAATATATGACACTCACATATGCATGTATTTGTATATACTAATTTTCAATGTTTTAAAATTATACTGATTTATATTATAATTTGAATAGTTATAATTTTATGAATATTAGAGATAAAGACAATGATTATATATTATTATCATTTTATCATTATAAATATATATTGTTATTGGCTATTAACATTAGTTTGATACTACATAATTTGAAACTTAGAAAACAATACAATTAAAGATTTAATAAACTAATAGTAAAACATTTTCTAAATCAATTTCAATATTTGGAAAATATATACTAGTACAGAAGTGAGCATTAGACGCGGTTAAAATAGTTTTTAGTCGCGGTTTCAAACCCCGACTTAAAATGCCGTGGCTAAAAATGTGTTGTTTATAAGACGCGGTTTGCTGAACCCTGTCTTAAAATAAACCACCGCGACTAAAAAGATGTTCAGACTTTTACAGAAATATTTTTAGTCAGCATTATGAACCGCTACTTTTTAAAACATGTGTCCATCCAAAATATAAAAACAAACACATATATACAAATAAACAACTAATAGAAACAAAAGTCTATATATGTTTCGACCAAAAACTAATAAATAACTTGCATATTTTTCGATTTTATGAATTGTCTATGAAATTTGATCGAATCCAAGACCTAATAGTCTCTTAGTCTTATCCCACCACAATATACCACTAAGAGATAAGGCCGTTTTTAGATAAAATAAATAAAAGTTTGGGCTTATCTACATTGATAATAATAATAATAATAATAATAATAATAATAATAATAATAATAATAATAATAATAATAATAATAATAATAATAATAAATATATATGGATTAACGTTGACACCGACATCTGATGTTGGTAGATAACAAAATGATAGTTGGATCACGAAAACCCAGGAGGGTACCCAATTCATATATGGTAGCAAAGTCAAATTGGTTACAAACTGTGTGAACAAAAGATTATTATTATTATATATGTATGTATATTCTTCGCTCAAGTGCAACTCGCAGGGGCCGTGTGAATGTAGTAAAGGCGGCTGGCAAGCCTTCATTCCATATAAAATCTATCCTTTGATATTAATCTCAAAAGGTTTGTTTGTTTTGATCCTATATGATGTATTAATGGGGAAGAGCTAAATCATTTTGACCTAAAATACATAAGTTATATGTCCACTATTAAACCTTATTCTTTTCTTTCACGGGACTAGAACCTACCATTTACAAAGTAACACCAACTATTATGTACAATAAAACAATTAAATCTCAATAATCAAATTTACCACAATAAAATCATAACAGACGACAAATAATTTTATATAAAACAACTGTAATTATCACATCAATGTAGATTCATCATCCACCACATAAAACACATATATAATAATTTCGTAAAACCAAGAAAAAATATATTACTATGATTCTACAATTAAACAGGACATTAATATCATTACAAAATTACTAACCTTTTAACTCTTGATGGTTATCAATGATGGGTTAAAAATGTAGAATTTTGATGGAGATGATTGTTAAACCTGGGGTCGTTTACACAAGTGAACCAAGAACGCACAACTCCAATTAATACTCTTGCTTACAGCCTTTGATCAAAGAGAATAAACGTTATAGCACCAAAAGGAAACAAACTTTTTTTCTTATTCAAAACTCAACCTTGTATATTTATAAACCTAAGCTACTATCCTAATTAATTACAAACTTACTACAACTAGGAAACATGGCCTTTTATCTCTATCCATATCATACTTAAAAAATTCAAATAATATATATCTCCATCGTATCATTCTTGGGTTTTTTAATTATATTTTAAGTCAGGGGTTTGTAAACACTGTCTAAAGCTATGTAAGCATATTTTAAGTCGGGGTTCGTATCAAAAGACGTGAATTTTATTAGTGTTAAATTATATTTTAAGTCAGGGTTTGTAAAACACCGTCTAAAGCTATGTAAGCATATTTTAAGTCGGGGTTCGTATCAAAAGACGCGAATTTTATTAGTGTTTAAAGGATATTTCGTTAGGATCCTGATGTGATGAGATTGTGTGTGTATATTTAGACAGGGTTATGTGCATTACCGCGTCTAAAAACAAAATTGAACCCCGTCTAATGGTTACTTGTGTACTAGTATGGTTTACCGGTTGTTTTATTTTTTACTTTTGGGAAAACTCATAAATGCATTCTTTTAACTGAATAATGATAAGGGTTTGGACGGGAAAAAGATATGAGGTAAAATTTGGTATCACACTTCTTAAAGTCTCAAAGTTTTTATAACAATTTATTATGCAAGAAATTTAAAATTTGATTTGTAGACAAAACAAGAAAAAATGTTATGTATAAGTTAACTATTTTTTTATTTTCAAAAGAGATTAGAATTCATATTCATATCTGATAATAAAGGAATGAAATGAATAGTAAAAAACACATGTGTGCCATACTGTTTACCACGTGTTTTGTTTTATTATGACACTTCTCATCTTTCAACTGTCTTTCTAACAAAAGAGACTCCCGTCACCAGCTGAAGAGAGATTGGGGAGAAGCTGAAGAAAGACATATGCAGAAGATACAAGAGAGATTCGGAGCTGTGTCTCCCGTCACCGGGCACGTGCTCGCCTCCTACCATTCAAAGATGTAGAACCTGTCGGTGGTGTCGGTTTAGTCAACTAAGTGCCTGAGTGAAGTGGTTCTTGGTTCCTGTGAATAATCGAGGGTTCAGAGGTGGAGGTAGGGTTCCGCCATGAACGGTGACAGCGTGGTGGCAGGAAGTCGAAATAGAGACGGCGGGTGGGTATCACAAGGATGCCGGCGGCGATTCAGGTTGTCATATGGTTATTTTTGTTGGTTATCACTACGTTCTTCAATATCTAATTTTTAAGAAAGAAAACTGGTTTAGGGTTTAATGATCAATGTGCTTAATTGACAGATAAAAGATGTGATGATGAATCCGTAAAGGTCGATAATAGAAGAAGGCCATCTGCAATCACTAATTCCCTTCTCGGCTTCTTATTTAGCCAGGTATATTGTTTGATGAATGCTGGATTTGTGTATACTACTGGTTTTGGGCATGTGTGTTTGAACAACTTTTCAACGTAGTCTTTGTTTTCTAATTTTTGTATTTGATTTGATGCCTTCTATGTGTTTGATGAAATGCAATATGTGAGTTTCTTCTCATTTGGAGTCCTGGATGTTACCTAAATATCCTTAAATTTGATATTTGTGGGATCTCTGTTTTGGCCAAAAGAAGAAGTCTAGGAATAAATCGACAAGGAATTGATTATATTCAAGAATGTGTTGAATTAGATTCAATTAGTTACCTGAGCATTTTTTTAAGATTATTTTCGCAAATCCATTAATATTTCACATAATGCTTTTATGTTAATTTATGCTTTCATTATTTTAATTGTAGGAGCACCCGTATTTAATATATACCAAGATACACATTACATTTGTGTGGAACAAGTGATTGGATGAAGCTACTTCTTGCTGGTAAGAGTTCAACTCAGAAATCATTGAACTATTTGTGTTGTTTACTGATACATTATAAGGTTATTAAAAATTGTTCTAATTTGTTTCTTAAAGAGACATGTCTGGGTTTACACACATGTAAGTAAAGTTTTATATGAACTAATATAAAATAAGAAATTAGATATTGAACTTTATATAAACTTGATGTCAATCAAAAGATGAAAACCATGACCTTTCGTTTATCTAAAAGGTTCACTGGTATGTAACAGGTTTTTGGAGAGGGAAGTGATCACTGTTCGGTTTTGGGTTTGTACTGGTTAGGGTCGTGTGTTATCTGGTTGGGACCAGTTTCAAAGCATAGGGTTACAACCTGGTTTATACTCAGCAGCTCACGGCTTCATCATTTGCTCCATGTTCAAGTTGCTTATTCAAAACCCTAGCACCTCCCATTTATGCACTTTCTCACGGCTCATGGCTCACGGCTGTCCAATGTTTCCGGTTGGATTTCAGATATGTTTTTGTGTTTATAATAATCAGTATCACTTTATGCACCCTCTCACGGCTCACGGCTGTCGAAAGCAACATCACCAGCATCTCTATTATGCATAGTTTAATGTATTTTAGGTTCTCTCCAGAATATGAAGTTATTTTTAAGTTGGTTTAATTAGAGGTGGCGAGATGGCAACTTAGGTAGTGGGTTAAAGCAGGTTGGATGCATCTATGTGCTAATTGAAAACTACCAGGATTGCGAACTGCTATAATATTGAAATGGGTCATGTGTTTAAGCAGCACAACCTTTTCATGCAGTGTTGGACTTAGGAGTAGCATAGGCTGAATATGATGATTTTAGAGACAGAGAAACTGTTTGAGATGTAAGAAGAGTAACTGAAATTTGCAATTCTTTTGATTCTTTGGTATGGTATGCAAGTCTTTGAGATCAGAGTAAATGTCACGGCCCCCGACCCAGTTTGACCCGGTTCAGGAACCGCGGGACAGAAAATCCCGTGGTATTTATTTAACAGCGGAAGATTTCTTCAGGATCTTTTTAAAACTGCAATTTCCCGATTATTTTATTTCACAACTCGGGATAAAACCCCGGTAATTTACAATCATATGATTTCACGGAGAAATCTTTATTTTACAAAAACATGTTTCATTATTTTATATTGAGCCACTTCCTTAAGCTTGTAGTCCTTCGCAACACTTTTCCTGGATCACAACAGATCACCTGAAACATGTTTGAAAAAGATTTTGTCAGCGGGAAATACTGGTGAATCATTCTTTTTACTAAAATGACGCGGTTGTTATAATTTACAGTATTAAGTGCGATTACAATGTTTCCTGATATCAACCAACTACCCACAGTATTTGTCACTCGACTCGTTTCTGTGACTATGGTTAGATCACCCATTGGCTAACTCGTTGTCCAATGGTGACGGGAACAATTAATGTATACAAAACCCCACATACTGGCTGTAATTTGGTGACTACAAAGACTTAATCCCTGTAATTATAACTTTGAAAATATTTAAGAATTTACAAAGCACTTTGATAAAAAGAGAATGACTCACATTGCAGATTTAATTGAGCAGAGCCTAGCCTACTGATTAGCCTTTTAACCTAAATTTAATAACATGCACACGAACTCGGTTAGTAACTAATACAGCATTTACGATAACTCACGAGATTAAAACCTTCACAATGAATGACAAAGTGCGATACTTAAACATCCATCGAATTAACGACGAATGACAAAGCATAAACCCTAATGTGGGCAGCACTTAAACATCCATTGGATAGTTTAATCGATCGGACATTGAATCGTAGCAGCGATCGAGTTAATACCCGGTATCGGAGCAGCGCCTCGCTAATTATATATGAAATTTCGACTTCAGAGTGATATGAGTTCGTTTTTGAAAGTTTTGATCGACACCAGTGGACTGTGCAAGTGACGGGCTATTTATAGGTGAAATTGAGACAGTACGCGGCCCGCGTAAGCCTTCAGCTTCACCTTACGCGGCCCGCCTAGCCGCCCAGTCTACGAGTAGGCTTGACCAGTCACGAGTAGGTTAGCCAGGTGGTTACTACGTGGATCCGGAACACTTATCCGGTCAACGCATGTTTGATGCGGCCCGCGTAAGACAAGCTTGTCTCTTACGCGGCCCGCCTGAAACCTATAAGTTTGGTTTTTTCTTGATTTTTGATGTAGGGTAAGGTTTCTGGGGTCTGGGTTTATACTTACGGGTATTTTTAGGAAAATTTTGAGAGTTCTTACATTCTCCCCACCTTATTTAAAATCTCGTCCTCGAGATTTATTGGAATAAGTGAGGATACTTTCGCTTCATTTCCGATTCCAGTTCCCAAGTGTATTCAGGTCCTCTCTTTGAATCCCACTCGACCTTGACAAGTACTAACCGTTTGTGTTTGAGAAATTTCACCTTTTTGTCTTCTATTTGAAGAGGTTTCTCAACAAATTTTAACTTTTTGTTTACCTCTATATCTTGGAGAGGTACTACCAAGGATTCATCTGATATGCATTTCTTGAGATTGGATACATGAAATACGTCATATACTCCAGCTAATTCTTCTGGTAGTTGTAAACGATAAGCAACTGGTGCTATACGTTGGATCACTGAAAATGGTCCTACGTATCGTGGACTTAGCTTTCCTTTCTTACCGAATCGAACTACTCCGTTCCAAGGAGAAACTTTCAATAGTACTTTGTCTCCTACTTGGAATTCCAACGGCCTCCGTCTATTGTCTGCATAACTCTTCTGACGATCTCGAGCCGTCTTTAGTATTTCCTTGATTTGAGTAATCTTGTCGGTTGTCTCTTGCACTATTTCAGGACCTGACAATTGACTTTCTCCTATTTCTGCCCAACAAACTAGAGTTCTGCACTTTCTTCCATATAGTGCTTCAAATGGGGCAGTTTCTATACTTGAATGATAAATATTGTTATAGGAGAATTCAATTAATGGTAAGTGATCATCCCAATTTCCACCAAAATCTATCACACATGCTCTGAGCATGTCTTCTAGAGTTTGTATCGTCCTTTCACTTTGCCCGTCTGTTTGCGGATGATATGCAGTACTCAGATTTAGTCGAGTTCTCATTGCTTCTTGGAAACTTGTCTAAAAATGGGAAGTGAAACGACTATCTCTATCGGAAACAATGGAGAGTGGTACTCATGTAAGGATACTACTTCATCTACATACAACTTTGCCAATCTTTCCATGCTAAAGGTTTCTTTCATAGGTAGAAAGTGAGCTGATTTGGTTAATCGATCCACAATTACCCAAATCGCATCATTACCTTTTCTGGTTTTGGGTAACTTAGTAACAAAATCCATTGTTATGAGTTCCCATTTCCATACGGGCATTTCTAATTGTTGTAGTAGACCTGAAGGTTTCTGGTGTTCGGCTTTTACTTGTGAACAAATAAGACACTTAGAAACATATCAAGCTATATCCATTTTCATTCCTATCCACCAAAAGTTATTTCTTAAATCTTGGTACATTTTATTGTTTCCTGGATGCAAAGTATACCTAGATTTATGGGCTTCTTCTAAAATTTTATTTCTTAATTCTCCCGGCTTACGTACCCAAATCCTTCTTTTGTGGAATCTCCAAATTCCATCAGCTCCTTGTTCTAATTCTTTTATTCGTCCTTTCATTCCTTCAGCATTATCCTTGATTGCTGTACCTTGAAGATTTTTCAATTGTTCCATTAAATCTAAATGTAGATTTAATCTGAGAGCACGAACTCGCTTTTGCTTTTCATGATACTTACGACTTAAGGCATCTGCAACTACATTTGCCTTTCCTTCGTGATACTGAATATCACAGTCGTAGTCACTTAGGATTTCCATCCATCTCCGTTGCCTCATGTTCAATTCTTTTTGCCCAAATATGTACCTTAAACTTTTGTGATCCGTATAGACAGTAAATTTACTTCCGTATAGATAATGTCTCCAGATCTTAAGGGAAAAAATTACGGCTCCTAATTCTAAATCATGAGTCGTATAGTTTTCTTCATGCTTTTTCAATTGCCTTGATGCATATGCAATTACCTTCTTGCGTTGCATTAGCACACATCCTAATCCTAGTTTTGAAGCATCACAGTAGACTTCAAAATCTTCTGTTCCTTCTGGTAAGGCTAGGATAGGAGCATTTGTTAATTTCTGTTTCAAGATCCTAAAGGCTTCTTCTTGTTTAGGTCCCCATTCAAACTTGACTACTTTACAGGTTAGCTTAGTTAATGGTACAACTATTTTGGAAAAATCCTTAATAAACCTTCTATAATATCCAGCTAAACCTATAAAACTTCTAATTTCCATTGCATATTGTGGAACCTTCCAATTGGTAATCGCCTTTATTTTATCAGGATCTACATGAATACCGTCATGATTCACCATGTGTCCTAGAAATTGCACTTCTTGTAGCCAAAATTCACACTTCGAGAATTTGGCATAAAGCTTTTCTTTTCTTAACAAAGTTAAGAGTGCATGCAAGTGCTGACAATGTCCGTCCTGGTTTTTGGAATAGATAAGTATATCGTCGATAAAGACAATTACAAATTTATCCAAGTAAGGTTTACAGATTCTATTCATCATGTCCATAAATGCAGCAGGTGCATTTGTTAGTCCGAAGGGCATGACTGTAAACTCGTAATGACCATACCTAGTTCTGAAAGCAGTTTTAGGTATGTCTTCTTCTTGTACTTTCAATTGATGGTATCCGGAGCGTAAGTCGATCTTAGAAAAATATCTAGCTCCTTGAAGTTGATCGAATAGATCATCAATCCTAGGTAATGGGTATCGATTCTTAATTGTAACCTTATTCAATTCTCTATAATCGATACACATTCTCATTGAACCATCCTTTTTCTTTACAAACAACACTGGTGCTCCCCAAGGGGATGAACTAGGTTGTATGAAACCTTTACTTAGTAATTCATCTAATTGCTTTTTCAGTTCTAACATTTTTGTGGGTCCTAACCGATAAGGTGCCTTGGCTATCGGTATAGTTCCGGGAATTAGATAAATTCTAAATTCTACCTCCCTATCTGGTGGTAATCCAGGTAACTCTTCTGGGAATACATCTGGGTATTCTGAGACTACAGGAATTTCTTTAAGTTTTTTTACCCTTAGTACTAATGATTACTGAAATCATATATACTATTCCTTGCTGTAACGCCCTAACACGTTTTAACCAGATTTATCGCAGCGGAAATTTCATATTTTAAATTTCTTTTATTAATTTCTTTCATTCACATTAAATATATTAATCCCTTCTATAATTAATCAAAAACTAACATACTAATATCAAATTACGTGATCACCTACACACCCACGTACAATCCATATCTTGACTCGATCTTCGACCACGTACAATTCTTGATGAAACATCCATAAACCTATATAGCCTGCAGTCACCACATTCAATCACATCATTAGCAACCGATGACAAAATACAAAATCTTAACATATGCATAATAAAACGACAACATATCATGCTTCCTCTATTACTAGCCCCTTCATCCATCCATTGTATCACTCGCATCAAATTGCGAAGTCAACCTTCACCTCCATTGTTAACATACCTACACTTCACATTAGTTCTCAATAGAAAAACGATTAGTATCATTAGCGTCTTTTCATATGAACATGACCTCGAATACACATAACTCATCTTTAGGCATAATTCATTATGTATATTCCCCTTTTAACCAAACTTAATCAAATCTCTTTATTAACCACTTCCGACCCATTTGCACGAAAACTTAACTTAGTAATAACAACGATTCGTACCTTCTTACGTTACCTTCAATAACTAACATATATCATAAATACATTAACAAGCAAAAGGGTAAGTTCGGAGTTCACTTACCTCGTGCGTCCGAGTTCAAGCATAGCTTCCGTGTTTATCCTTGGCCCGTTGCCCTTCCATGCTTGTGTCCGCGTTGACATGACTCCTATCCGTACATGTCATTACATTCACATTCTTGTTAGCATATATGATTGTGCGTATGAACGATCATATCAATTTCATATCTCACGTATGACTTTCATTAGTCAATTCAAACAAGCATAAAGCATACTCAACATGAACCTAACATAATCTTCACATGAACTATATCTAAAATACATTCCTCATGTTAGTTTACTATCAATTTCATTAATACCACATTCTATACATGTTTACCCATTAATTGCATGCAATTTCACATATTATTGTCATTTAGACATTTCATCAAACACTTGGTGTGCGTACTACTTCCTAAGCATAATGTACAAGTGCTTTAAGCATGTTCTTCCCTATTTCATCTTATGAACCATCACATTCAAGCAAAATCTCATAATCATAAATTCCACATCAAGTTTATCTATCTAAGTCTATCATATAACACCTTATACATCACAAGATCACACTATAACATCTACAAGTTCATCATGATCATCATCTTCACACTCATGCAATGGGTTTTCATTCTAAATCACCCAATTACTTGAAATTATTCATAACACAAGTTCTATTTGGTGTTTCTAACACCTCTACAAGCTTAATTGCATACATATTCATGTATTGATCATAACCCACTTCAAACAAGATCATCAAATCTAAGTTTTAAGACATACCTTACGATCCCCTTGTGAAGGTGATCGTTAATTCATGTTCGGTTGTGAATTTGGGCTTCGTTTAGCCTTTCAATTTGGAGAATTTGTGAAGTTTAGGGTTTTGGCTCCATGGGAGCCTCTTCTTGAACGATCCAGAACACACACACGAGATGTGTGTGTGTGTTTTCATTTAATAAAACAACTTTCAAGTTGTCCCACTTTGGTCCCTCATGTTTCGTTTTAATTAAATAAGCCATAACCCTTCGTTTAATACCAACGATACTAATATTCAACTAGGTTAGTCATTCCTAGTTAATATTCATTTACGGGTTAAATTTTACCCCTAACGGTATTTTTACCCGTTCCTTTATATTAACCGGGTTTAAATTACCAAACCCATTTTTGGGGTGTTACACTTGCTTTCGTTCATAATTAGCAACTTTCATTACCGATATGAACTTCATGGGTTTACGTGGGTTATCTCCTGTAATCATGATTACTTCCCCAGTAGGTGCCTGAATTTCTATAGAATTTTTATCACAAAGGATTCGAGCATGGTTGGCTACTAACCAATCCATTCCTAACACAACATCGAATCCAGCTAAATTCATTGGCAATAGGTTTGCATGAAATTTATGACCTGAAAGTTCTATATTTTCTTTCTGCAAAACCTTATCTATTTTGACAGAATTTCCATCTGCCGTTTCGACTGTAAAAATCTGCCTAAGTTGGGTTAAAGGTAAGTTAAGAGCTTGGCAGAATGAAGTATTGATAAAACTTTGGTTTGCACCAGAGTCAAATAATACTTTTGCGTAAATGTTGTGAACTAAGAACGTACCAGCTATCACATCTGGAATGAGTTCTGCCTCCTGAGTAGTTAACTGGAATGCACGAACATTCTTCTTAGTAGTTCCATCAGCTGGTTTAGCTTTGTTGTCTGCTGGTTTAACCAATTTAGGGCATTCTGGCTTAAAATGTCCTGTTTCTCCACAGTTATAGCAAATTCTTGTTTTCTTTCTGCAGTCTTCTTCGCGATGTCCTATGGCTTTGCAAAAGTTGCAGATTACATTACATCTTCCATAATGTTTCTTTCTGCAGTTCTTGCAGAATGGCGAAGTTGAAGATTGACATGTTCCTCTTCTTTTGAAATTGCTATTATTACCCACACGAAAGCCTTGGGTAATTTTTTGAGCCAGTTCCTTTTTCCTATTTTCATCTCTTGTGCGTTCCAACTCATCAGTTAGGGTGTTAGCTAGTTCCACCGCATCGTCAATAGTATGAGGTCTCGCAGCTTTAACGATGTTATGGATTTCACTAATCAGTCCCCAAATATAGCGAGAAATGAGTACCGGTTCTGGCGAAGCCAGTGTTGGTACCACTCTAGCATATTCAAAGAATGTCGAAGTATAACCGTGACAATCTACACCCGTCATACGATGATTTAGGAACTTGTTTGCCATTTGATATTTTTCGTACTCGGGACAGAATTTTCTTTCTACAAGATTCTTAAATTCTTCCCAGTTCATGGAATATGCCCTACTTCTTCCTTTGGCTTGAAGTACTGTATTCCACCATTCTAACGCTCCTTCTTTGAAAAGATTAGATGCGTACATGACCTTGTCGTCCTTGGCACATTTACTTATTGTAATTACCGACTCGGTTTTCTCAAACCAACACAGTGCTGCAGTTGCTCCTTCACTGCCTGCAAATTCAGCGGGTTTACAAGCAAGAAATTCTTTGTAAGTGCAACCAGGCGTTACAGCTTTCATTTTCTTATGGAGCGGAGCTTGCCGTGAATCATTATCGTGATTGGTATGATTACCGCCTCCGTTTATACTATTACTGAAGTTATCTTCAGAAATACGTTTGCTAGGAATGATTTGTTGAGGTTCAGCAGGTTTTTGGGTAGCAGCTATTATTGCTGGAATAGCATTGGCTATTCCTTGAGCAACAATATTTTCTATATCCTGCCTAGTCATAAATTGATCCTCCGGATGTTGCTCAGATTGATTAACCTCATTAACTGGTTCATTATTAACGTTTTCCATCTGATAATTAATATATATAATTTATTAGTATCAATTAAATAATAATTATACACCAAAACAATCATACCAATTTCAAATACACACATATAGCCAAAACTATCGATTTCTCGATTCCCATTTTTATATTTTATAGTATGCATCAATACACACCATTATCTTACAAAGTTTTATTTGTAGTTATTTTACAAGATTATATTTTTCTATTTATTTATACAACTACAATTTCACAACCCCATTATCCCTTGTCAGTTGATATTTTAATAACGACGTTCCCTCTCGTCATATTTCCAGGAGATCTGTTCTCCTACTTCCCTGATCCTATTTCCTGCATCCATTAGCTCCTCGCCAAAGTGGCGGAGTTCAGCTAAATTCTCATTGCTCATAGGTGGGTTTGGTATAGGTTCTGGGTCGAACTGAGGGAGAAAGGAATAAGGACTGTTGAGAAGGTTTTGGAATTGCCAATCATTAGTCCACCATTCATCCATTCCTAGAGGCTGGGTGTGGATTATAGGTTCTGGGATTGCTGGTTCCAAATTTATTGGAAGTTGAGTTTCAATAGGATGAGTAAAAACATTTTCATTGACAAGCTTAATAGTATCACAGCTTGCCAATATAAAATCTAGCTCCTCCTACAATGTCATTTCCTGGGTTTGCTTAGAGCTTTCACCAATTTCCCTCTTGGTTTGTCTAGAACCTTCTCCATACTCCATTTCCATCTGCCTAGAATATTCCCCAAACTGTATTTCCATCTGCCTAGAATCTTCCCCGTCTTAAATCCCCTTCCCTTTGTCTAAGGGATTTTCTATTTTAGGAATCTTTCTAGTGGCGGGTTTCCTCCTACGCACACGCCTCCATCCCACAAATCTTCTCCTTTTCTTGGGCTTGGGTTTCTCCAGAGGTGGAGCATTGAATTCTATAGGTTCTTCTATATCTGGTATATACCTATTAAAATCTCTGGAAACCTCTATTTTTACCGGATAGAGATTTAAATTCTGAAGGGCTTCAGACAAGTCACTCATGTTGTTTAGCACATATGCAAAATACAAAAATTACTAAGTTAAAATTTTATATAAATAACCTTTAAATATTATTGCATACCGTGTGCCTAATTTAATACAAAAACAACTGAAAATTAAAACACACTAGGGTTTATTTATTTACTTAATAAGGTTTCTGGATTATAGGTGATAAGGGTGCTAAAACTTGAGTCAGAGTATTTAGAGATTTGCATTAATTGCTACAGTGGCTAGCATATAAAGATCTACCCATTTCTCATCTAACTTGTCCTCCCATGGAGGGTTATTGCCTAGTTCTTGGGTTTTCTGATTAATTTTCCCCCCTTTTGATTTCTTTAGTTTCTCTTGACTTTTCCTAATAATCAAACTTCTTTTATTAGGAGAAAGTGGTTCCTCATATTGTGCCTTACGGACAAATATTCCTTCTTCAGGATTTACATAGGGTTTTGAGGAATTTGTTTGGGATGAACTTCCCTTCTCGTTGGACGACCTATCTAATTTAAGATAGATGTTTGAAAGCTTTTGCTTACCCATACTGTACACAAATATTCAAATAATAAAACACATAATCACAAAATGGCAATTAGTAAAATTAAATATTTTCTAAATACTTAATTGGCTTAAATCAGTGGCTCCGATACTACCTTTTTCTGTCACGGCCCCCGACCCAATTTGACCCGGTTCAGGAGCCGCGGGACAGAAAATCCCGTGGTATTTATTTAACAGCGGAAGATTTCTTCAGGATCTTTTTAAAACTGCAATTTCCCGATTATTTTATTTCACAACTCGGGATAAAACCCCGGTAATTTACAATCATATGATTTCACGGAGAAATCTTTATTTTACAAAAACATGTTTCTTTATTTTATATTGAGCCACTTCCTTAAGCTTGTAGTGCTTCGCAACACTTTTCCTGGATCACAACAGGTCACCTGAAACATGTTTGAAAAAGATTTTGTCAGCGGGAAATACTGGTGAATCATTCTTTTTACTAAAACGACGCGGTTGTTATAATTTACAGTATTAAGAGCGATTACAATGTTTCCTGATATCAACCAACTACCCACAGTATTTGTCACTCGACTCATTCCTGTGACTATGGTCAGATCACCCACTGGCTAACTCGTTCTCCAATGGTGACGGGAACAAGTAATGTATACAAAACCCCACATACTGGCTGTAATTTGGTGACTACAAAGACTTAATCCTTGTAATTATAACTTTGAAAATATTTAAGAATTTACAAAGCACTTTGATAAAAAGAGAATGACTCACATTGCAGATTTAATTGAGCAGAGCCTAGCCTACTGATTAGCCTTTTAACCTAAATTTAATAACATCCACACGAACTCGGTTAGTAACTAATACAGCATTTACGATAACTCACGAGATTAAAACCTTCACAATGAATGACAAAGTGCGATACTTAAACATCCATCGAATTAACGACGAATGACAAAGCATAAACCCTAATGTGGGTAGCACTTAAACATCCATTGGATAGTTTAATCGATCGGACATTGAATCGTAGCAGCGATCGAGTTAATACCCGGTATCGGAGCAGCGCCTCGCTAATTATATATGAAATTTCGACTTCAGAGTGATATGAATTCGTTTTTGAAAGTTTTGATCGACACCAGTGGACTGTGCAAGTGACGGGCTATTTATAGGTGAAATTGAGACATTACGCGGCCCGCGTAAGCCTTCAGCTTAACCTTACGCGGCCCGCCTAGCCGCCCAGTCTACGAGTAGGCTTGACCAGTCACGAGTAGGTTAGCCAGGTGGTTACTACGTGGATCCGGAACACTTATCCGGTCAACGCACGTTTGACGCGGCCCGCGTAAGACAAGCTTGTCTCTTACGCGGCCCTCCTGAAACCTATAAGTTTGGTTTTTTCTTGATTTTTGATGTAGGGTAAGGTTTCAGGGGTCTGGGTTTATACTTACGGGTATTTTTAGGAAAATTTTGAGAGTCCTTACAGTAAAACTCTGGTTTTTTAAGTTCTTTCACTCACTCAGTTTCTCATTCTTGCAGATTTCATTTATCTAGACTGCATTTTACTGATCTTTGCAGTTAGGTGATGATAAAAGTCCCATTCAAAGAACATTTGGTAATCAGGTAATATTATACGGAACTCATAACTACCTCGGGCTGTTAGTTTCACCTAACATTAAATCTTTTATAAACATAATGTGAAATTTTTGCTGAAGGTGTTATTTGAGATTAAGCTTCATAAATATCTGAATAGTTATAGTTTTTTTTTTTATCCTACTTAAAAGTATGATTGTTAATTTATTCTGGTCATTTTTACAATCTTTTTTTTGTGTCCATTCTACTGTGTATTTATAAACTTAAAAAAGTTTATATATGTTTTACAACACATAAAATCAGGCCCCACCTGGTAAAAATAATATGTTGATAAGTGACCCTTTTGAAATATGTTGCAGAGTGACCGTATGAGTAACCGTGGGTCAAACATTGAGCACGAAGACAAGATCTGGAATGGGAGAACTGGCTATCCTTCAACATTCCAGTAAGTTAGTGGTATGACTTTTTAGGTGATGTTACTTTTGGGTGTATTGTTTTTTTTTTTTTTCTGGTTTGGAGTACTGTACTAGCAGCTTGCTAGCTAGAATCAACTTAAGGAGCCAATTCTCCTAGGAAAAAATTGTCATTCAATGTTGATGTAAGCTTATATGAAGTTGTTAATCTATAATTTAAGGCCATGTGTAGTGATAGAGCCCCATAGTGGGGGGTTATGTGACAAGTGGTAATTGTGTAAAAAGGGGAAGGGGGGGGGGGGGGAGGGTTATGGGGCTTTATATATATGTGTGTGAGTGGGGAAGGAATGGTAACGCCGTGATATACATAGCGGGGATGCAAAAAACTTACCTCATAGCACCGGCCGTAACAGTGTAGCCGGACGCTATGGGGCGCCATAGATGGCACCGGCGTGATATGCAGCCCCATAACCCCGCACGTTGCGGCGGGACCCAACGACTACAAAAGGCTTGTCAGCAACGGCAAACAGATACCGAATATCAAAACATAAATAAAATGACGTGGTAAGAATAGTCACTCCGTCATAAAAAAGCGATTTAAATAACCTAATATATAATAATAGGACCCACACGTCCTACACGTTGGAAATTCGGTTGTTTTCAGTTCAGTTATTACGGTGCTAACACGTTAAAATATGGATGAGCCCGGTACCGGTAACGGCAGCGAAAGTACCGATCCGGAAAATCATCGAAATTAGGTACCGGCACCGAAAATGTTCGGTACAATACGGTATGGTATTTGAAGGTAAAAATCAATAAATACAGATATGGTGCTAGACCGGTGTCGAACCGAAAGTAACGATTCTGAAAACGCCAAAAGGGGGGTACCAAATTGGTACCGAAAATGATTTGGTATAGTAAATTTGGTACCGATACGATACCGGTTTGGTTACAGGATTTGATACGATTTGCTCATCAATATTCTAAATATCCAAGTTAATTTTACATGCTACAATTCATTCATTACAGAAAAAGACAAAAAGGAAAGCAAAATAAGTTGTTGTGTATATAAAACCTCATTCAAACGAAATACAATATACTTACTGTGTGTATGAAAAGTAATCTAAACGGTGCAATTACTTGCATTGTTGCGTTGCTATAGGATTTGTTGAGCTCGTTACCAACCGGTAACGAAAATACCGTTACCGAAATCCCCAAAAGTGGGTACCGGTACCGAACATACCTAGTATGGTACGGTTCGGTACCGGTCGGTACTGGTACGGCACCGGTATTTGAGGGTAAAAACCGATGAATACCTGTGCAAAACCGGTACCGAAAATATGTTGTTGTGTATATAAAACCTCATTCAAACGAAATACAGTATACTTACTGTGTGTATGAAAAGTAATCTAAACGGTGCAATTACTTGCATTGTTGCGTTGCTATAGGATTTGTTGAGCTCGTTACCAACCGGTACCGAAAATACCGTTACCGAAATCCCCAAAAGTGGGTACCGGTACCGAACATACCTAGTATGGTACGGTTCGGTACCGGTCGGTACTGGTACGGCACCGGTATTTGAGGGTAAAAACCGATGAATACCTGTGCAAAACCGGTACCGAAAATACACCGGTTTGGTAAATTTGAGACCGGTACCTATACCCGATACCATTTGCTCATCTCTTAATGATGTCACTATTCATTCCATTCTAATTTTAAATAATTCTAATTCTAATTCTAATTTTAATTGAATACTGAATCACTGTTCATTCAGTTTAATTTTAAATAATTCTAATTCTAATTCTAATTTTAATTGAATACTGAATCATTGTTCATTCGGTTTGTTTTTTTATTATATATAGATAGCAACAACGTAACATTTTAGTGGCATCTTTTGTAAATATGAAATTTAAATGTTAAATCTGATTTGTTGATGAGATAATTGTATTTATATTACTTTAACTAATTAATAAATTATTAAAGCTATAGGGTTTGATATATTAGTTTTTAATAATAATAATAATAATAAGGAGTCATTACGTGGAATTTATTAAATTATTTATTAGAAGTTAGATATCAATAAAGATAAGTGATATTTATATATTAATTATTAAAAAATATAAATAAAAATTACGAGATTGAAGAAGAGAATATCATGTGTCATTATTTTGGAGTCGTTTATTAGAATTACATTAATATTTTTAACTATTTTTTATATTTTTAGTTTTTGATTTTTTTATTAAAAATGCTTCTAAAAGTATATATAAAGAAAAGCGCCGATTTAAAAAAAAAATTGATTTTTAACATGTTAAGTTAAATTGTTAAGAGTGTTCCTCGGTTCTCCACTTTTTTAGTGTTTCCCAATGAAACTCATACTATATATATATATATATATATATATATATATATATATATATATATATATATATATATATATATATATAAGTGTCCGCTAAAATGAGAACCACCTCGAGTTGTAAGAACCGTGAGAACTACTTGATCCGGGGCGAGGTGGACCGATTTTTTTTTTCATAAACGTAGATGCATGTATTATAACAACATTTGTAAAAAAAATTCAAAAAAAAAAAATGCCGTGTGTGTAGTTTTGAGCACCACAAGTTTGTGTTTACGGGTACCGTAAAATTTCCGGTTAAATTTACGGTACCCGTAAACACAAACTTGTGGTGCTCAAAACTACACACACGACATTTTTTTTTTGAATTTTTTTTACAAATGTTGTTATAATACATGCATCTACGTTTATGAAAAAAAAATTGGTCCACCGCGCCCCGGATCAAGTAGTTCTCACGGTTCTTACAACTCGAGGTGGTTCTCATTTTAGCATTCCCCTATATATATAACCGCAAGTCCAGATATCTTCACAAAATACCACAAACACAATCAAAGGTGCGGAAAACAATTGAAAGTGTATATATATAACCGCAAGTCCAGATATCTTCACAAAATACCACAAACACAATCAAAGGTGCGGAAAACAATTGAAAGTGTATATATATAACCGCAAGTCCAGATATCTTCACAAAATACCACAAACACAATCAAAGGTGCGGAAAAAAATTGAAAGTGTCAAGAACTATTCGATTAAATTGCACACGAGTATAAAACTCGTAAGGTACAACTATTCAATTTACTAAAAAAGATAAGCTAGATCACCATCCTATAATGACCTAGGTACACCCTTTTTATATCACATAGGGCGACCTAATTACAAACCGGGCCAAAGCCCAACCGCACACTATTATCTAGTATCTATACAAGCCCAAAACATCTAATTAGTCCATAACACTACCCACTACCAAGCTATACAAGACAAGTGTAAACCTACTAAACTATGCCCTTACAATATCCCCCTAGGTTTATGCTGTCTTGGCAAACCAATCACTATTTACGTCTGGGTTTCTTCTTCAGCTGTGCCTCTGATATCTTGTTTCCAATATACGGTCCAAACAATTGCGTCTCAACCCGACCATTTCTTCCAGACCACATCTTCAGATTTATAACTTGAGCAACTCCAGCAATATATGCCTTAGCACATACTTCATACTATGGACCACTCTGAATTTGAGATCTTCCAAGCAGATGGATATCCGTTTCTCCAAAGCGCATCAGGTCACGAACATCAGCAATTCTGAATTTTTCATTTTCACAAACTATAACAGCTTGACCCGAAACAGGATCATACATCCAAAACTTAAATTCATGGAGACTGTTATTAAGAAGATCTTTAAGTAAAGGAACTATCTTTGCACGTTTTGTTGGAGGTCACATCAGAGTCTTCAACGGCTTGTTGGTAGAAGGATTGATTACATCTTTACGCACTTTCACAAAAGATTTCTGTAGAGTCATATCTTTGAAATTCACCAATGCTTGTCTCTGTAACTTGTTGTAGAAATTCCATCCTATCTTACAATTTGGATTCCTGCATTGGTCGTGATATGGAGCCTGACTCAACTCGCAAAGATCAACAACAGTCCATGACTCAAACGAACTGGCTGAGTTATAATATTCAACCTTTCCATTCTTCCTTGTCACAAAAAACATCCCCTTTTCATCATTATACGCCCAACTCTTGATTCTAGTTCGATTGCCATATCTATCATATCGATCTCTTCCAGTAGTAATCACATACCTATCAGGCAAATCTTGAAACCCAAAATCTTTCTCGCTACCAACACTTCTCATGATAACTTCTCTAGTTTTACCAGCATGCATAAACATGGTAGCTTTTGGGTTGGTAAAAAACTTAATAAACACATCACTAACAACTGTCTAGTAGTATTGGTAGGCTGAGATGCCGTAACAACTGGAATGTTCACTTCAGGGCTAGCACTAGAAACTCTGGCCATTTCACAGCTGATCTTGGGATCTCTTTAACTCCGTTTCCTAGGATGAAGATCAGCTGTAGGGTCTTCTTGTATCACATGAGGTTTAGCAAATACTTGTTCAAATTTCGTCGTATGAGGAGGATTCACACTCAATACTTGGTCTTCAATAATTTTTTCTGCTACTAGGCTCTCTATTTCAATCTCTGTCTCACCTTCACCATCATTCTCATTAACCTTAGCATCAACCATCAAGTTTTCTTCAAAAAACATTCTCAGTGTTTTCCTCTTCACTTTCCACCTCAGTCAAATCAATATTCTCAACAGGCTCTTCAACTCTCGGTGGTGTATTTATAATCTCCACATCGTGTTCTTCAGCCACACTTGCATTTACTGGTGCTGGTACTGGTTCTACAATCTCAGGAAAAGTACCAAATCTTTCCAACAGTCTGTTGTTTTCATACATCACCTAATCATCTTTTCTCACTTGCTTCAATAACCCAAAAACAACGTGGTTCATCATTTTAGTATCATAGATACTGACTGTTTGTTGCAGCGATGGGTATTTAGCATCTAGAATCATTTGCAGAAACCTTGGAAACTTTAACCAGTATCATCAAAAACGCACTTGGAATAATCAAAACTCCAGTTTTTGGCCAGAGCAACTACTCTCGAAGTCTGCCTGATTGTAAGAGAGTCTATCCCACTTTTGTTTCCATTGATGTAGACTAGATACACATGCGCCAAGAATCTCCAATACAGATGAAGTAACTTCTTTGTTATAGGAGGATAGGTACCCTCATAACTCACCCGTTCCAGAACTGGTATAATCTTTTCTTTAGGAAATTCCACAGGATCATCAGGAGCATCTCCAAATAACAAAACATCTCTAATTGTTTGTTCAGTAACAAGAATCTCCTTGTTTTGAATCATTATTCGAATAACACTGTCTGTCTTCTTGGCATCAACATTGTTCCAGAATTCCTTGATCCAATCTTCACAAATAACCGGATTCTCTCACAAGGCATGTGCTAGCTGGCACATATTGAGTCCCACAATCATTGACTTGAACTCTTCGTGACCTTTCGAAGGATCTCCTAGAAAGCAAGCAATGTAGTGACATTTTTCAAAATCTGGAATGTAAGATGACTTATCCACAACTTTCTTTCCCACATCTACATCAAACGGTTTAGATTAGACAAATATTATCGATCTACATTTAGGAAATTCCCAAGTTTGACCGTAAACTTGGTCAACCAATTCATGCATTGGTCAATGTTTTTGAAAAATTAACTTTGAGTTTAAAAACAATTACTGATTAAATCACATTTCAAAAACAATCTCAAAGTTTTGATTTTAAACAGTTCAAGCCCAAATATTCAATAACAGGCCCACACAATTTGAGTGTACGGTCCACACATGAGTGTGCGGACCACACTCCTGAATGCGAGGGCAATTTGGTTATTTCTCCAACTCGCACATCCTCTGATGGTATGAATGTGATTAATCAGGTGTGCAAGGGGTAAAACTGTCAAAAACATGTCAAACACATCATCTCGCACACCCTCTGGTCCCACACAATTATGTATGAGGGTAGAATTGTCACAACCAAAGTGTGCGGGAACCATTTTGTCAATAAAGCCAAGTATGTGATGGGCAAATTAGTCATTTGAACCACCCGCACACCCACTGATGGCAAATCGATAAATTATGAATGTACGGGGGACACAAGAGTACAATAATGGGTGTGCGGGGGACAAGAAAGTCCAATGATGGGTGTGTGGCCCCTTTTCACGTGTGTAACCCACACGCTGTCACATGTATCGTCTTCTCCGGCCAGTTTCAAATCAAAACATGATTCCAGTCACCTGCAACTTGAACCCAAAAGTAACTCGATCCCACTAACTATTCACCACACCACTGTAACCTCATCAATCACTTCAAACACTCACAAACGTTCAAAAAAACCTAAGAAAACAGATTTTATCAGGTCAAAAATAACAATTCTACGTCATTATACCGACCTTTACTCTTCGATTTTGATCCCGACATTTTCTGATTTACCGAGAATATATCAGTTTTGAAGATGATGATACAAGAGAGACGAGCGTGTGTGCGATTTGATTTTGAAAACAATGAATTAAGATTTTGAAAGTAATGGATAACACTTATGATTTGTGCAGCTGTCAAATTTTTATCATAATAACCATACACCCACTGGTTCTGATTTTGTGTGGCCCACCAAGTGTGCGGTGAGCCCGACTCCAATCCCAAGACCAAACAACCTTTTTAACCAAACGAATTTTAAATAAGATCAGTCTCCTTTTCATTCTTGAACGAGGTCACATTTTAAATAACTTTCATAAATCTAATACTAAAATAAAAGTAAATGTAAAAAATAAAAATCATAACAAACTTAAGGGTTTATAGGCCTTTGCCTATGGGATTAAATCATGGTGTTTCAGGCCAGACTACACTTATCAACACTGATTTACTTTGGATGATCTGAGCAATTGCCAGTATATTTGTCCACTTAAACTTATTTCCTTAAGCTTTTCCCTAATGACTGTCTGTGACGGATTTATCTTGTTTTGATATATTAGAGATGAACACTCAAGGAAATCACCATCAAATCCTGTAATTAAAATAAGTACGCTCTATCATGTCAGTAGTTTCACTACCACGTATTTTTACAGCGTTTGTTCTAGGATTCTGAAACCTTGACTGGGACTTGGTTGAGAAAAGAACAGAATAAATCATATGTAGAGATATATGGATATAATATACAGATCAAATGATTTTTCAATTTGATATAGGTTTGGGGTTTCTTTTGGGCTCTAGAAGGCCTTTTTCTTGTGTATTTTGATCTACAGCACGACAACGTACATCTTGTCAGCATGTATCTGGATGCAGCAGAAGTTTACGTTGCCTAGCATCTCCAGGTCTTTGCTCATGCAAAACAAGGGAGATACACGAGTTTGTCAGAAAAGATTTCAGACCTATACTAAACTTGTATGTATCGGGATATCACACACGCATTCAAATAGAAATGTACTGATTCCAAGTGATGTTCTTTACTGAGGTCATATTTTATCTTTAAGTTTTGCACAAGATCAGCTAAAGTTTCCAGCCATCAGGACTAAGCCTACCGACATATCACCCTAGAGTCAGACCATTTCAATACTGGTCTTACATGAGTCAGCCTTAATCCACATAGTGAAAATTCATTTCATTTCCCACGTTATAACCAAAGGACTTAAAACAAACTATTTTTGTACTTTTCTGAATTTTTAATGTTTTTGTAATTTTCTAATTTTTTTTGTATTTTTCAAAGAGACTACATCCCCTTAAACTTTTGCTTAAAATTGAAAATAAAAGAAATAAAAGAAAAACAATTTTAAAGAAAATAATTATATACAAACGAAGAAAAATG
>JARYGA010039113.1:0-21045 GCA_030545235.1 Helianthus tuberosus | reverse complement strand
AGAATTCTTTCTTTTCTTCTTCTTCTTCTTCTGCTGATGTACCTGAAACGAATGTCATCTTTGATTTAAAATCACGAACATATTTTTCATTTTTCTGTTTTTCTGTTGGAATAAATCCAAGACCTTTCTTTTTGAAATTACGGTTTTGGTTTTGTTTCTTTTGAAAACCAGAACCAGAACTATAACCCTTTTTCTTGTTTAAACGTTGTTGAACTCTTGAGGTGTAAGATTTAGGTTTACCATTAAGATTTAAATCTTTTATTTCAGAAATATTAATTTCTGTTAGTTTGAAAACCTTTTTGATCAATTCAGTTTTGACACCTCTTATTGGAAATTCCTCATCAGAATATAATTTGTCAGAATCATTCAATGTATATGCAACTTTGAATGTTTCGTCACTCAAATTAGATTTTGATAACAGGAATTCTTTGTTGTAAACCCTTTTAACTGAAGACTTTGGACTGTTGACTGTCGAACTCAAACTTTCAGAACCAGACTTTGACTCTGACTCTGACTTTGACTCTGACTCTGACTTTGACTCTGAGTTTGACTCCAACTTTGACTCCTCAGTTTCATCTTTATCCAACACCTGATCGACGACTTTCTTTATTAACTCGGACTCATGATCAGTGTCAGATGATGTAAACGTGACATCTATATTTTCTGGCAAATTGACTGACGACTCCGACTCCCACTGTAAATTTGTTGCTTTTTCGACTCTTTCCTGATTTGGATTTCTGGGCAAATATCCATTTTCTAACGGGGGTGGACACTTGTTGTAACCAATATCTTGTTTCTTACCAGAATCCTTCTTATCAGTCTTTTTCTTTATGTCACTCTTCTTCTTGTTCTTCTTTTCTGGAGTCTTTTCTTCAGCCACTTTTCCATTATCATTCTTTTCTTCAGCTACTTCATCCTCTTCGAATGCCTTCATGCCTTCAACAGTCGGATAAATCCTGTCAATGACATAAGAAGTACATGAGTAACTTTTTAACAAACGATTAACTCTTTCAGTTTCGATTCTTTGCAGTTCCAGTTTCTGTTCAAGAGCAGCACACTTCTCAATGTAGTTGTTCACCACTTTTTGCTTCGTCATAAAAGCTCCCTGCAGTGTCTTCATTGCAGTTGCTTGCTCTTCACTTGTTTGATTATATTGATTCATCGCTTTGTTCAACACATCATAAGATTCCTTCAAACTATTTAAGTTATAGATCAGTGTACTGTTGTGTTTCTTCACAGCTTCACAGTTTTCACACTTCACTGGAATCTTCTTTGCATCGACTTCTTGATCGACCTTGAACTTTGGAACCTCAACCTTTACTTTCCTTTTGATCACTGGAATTTCTTCGTCATCACTGCTCACTGGAGTCTTGACCTTTTTCTTCTTCTTTTTAACCTTTTCATCTTCACTGTCACTTTCAGCAATCAGTTTCATATCAGCTTCGAATTTTCTCTTCCAATATTCAGTATCATCATCACTGTCCTCTTCAACTCGAGCTACAAAAGCTGTGTGAGCTTTAGCTTGATCAGGAACATAATTATCCCAAGTAAAATTTTCCCAGCTAAACCCTTCAGGTAACTTTTCGTCATCTTGATCTATTATCAAGGCACTACCATTAACTCTCTTTAAAGAATCTTGATTCACTGCACACGCTCTCTTTCCAGAATCTTCAATTACATCCCTTCCATGTGCCGTTTGTGCTTGATGTTGATGTTGTTGAGATGGTTGTTGAGCAACTTGATGGTAAATGGCTTTTCGGTAATAATCATTGTTGTTGTTGAAAGGATTCCGAGCTCCACTTGCTTCGCGGTTGGTGCACTCCCTCTTGAAGTGACCTTTCTCCCTGCAACGAAAACAAGTGACTTTAGATTTGTCAAAACCTAAAGTAGAAACACCAGCCTCACGAAGATCATCTCTTCCAGTGATTTGCTTGCATTTCTCAGCTCTCCTCAACACACTGGCCAAACACCATTTTATGTCCATCAGTTCCATCTCTTCAGCATCAATCTGGTCGTAATCTTCCTTTGTCAGCATTGGATTCCCAATTCGACCTGCAACAAAACAACTGTAAGATTCTAAAACCATTCCTAATAGAGACATGTGATTTTTAGCAACTTCATCAGAATACTCTTGATCATTGTCAAGATTTAACACAATATTGCACTGAAATTTTCTCCCATTTTTTGTTGCTGAAATGTTTGGATCAAAAGACTGAAATGATGTGAAACTTGTTTTGCTGTTTGATCCTGATGATGAACTTCCAGAAGAATTCTTGGCATTGTAAGCAGTTTCTATTTTTGGAGATAAATTTGTAGACTTCTCATTCACCCCTGCTTTGTAATACAATCCAATATCATGTTCACCATCGAAGTCTTTCATTCGAATAATCTTTCGTTGCTCCATTTCTTGAGCTTCGATCTTTTCAATGAACTTGCTGAGTGTCAAATTGCTAAAACCTTTCTTGTTTCTGAGCATCATAAGATATGTTCCCCAAGTCTCATAGGGCAAAGCATCAGCAAGTTTTTCGATCAACTCTTCATTGTTTTTCTCAATACTCAATCTCTTCATGTTAGCAAGCAAATTGCAGTATCTTTCGATAATCTCTCTTGTACTTTCATTCTTTAATCCACGAAACAGATCAAATTCTTTCTTTAGAAGCGATTTCTTGCTTTTGACCATTTCTTCACTACCACGAAATTTTGACCTTAAAGCTTTCCAAATCGAGTATGAAGTTCCATTATGTTGTAATAACACCAAGATGTCTTCTTTCACTGCTTGTTGTAGAAGACTCAGCATCATTTTCTCATCTTTGTATTTCTTTCTAGCATCGGCACTCAGATCTTTAATCGGAACCACTTCTTCATCATCATTCATCGGTCGAATGTATTTTGTCTCGACACATTCCCACGCATCCAAATAGTTAGCTTGAACCCAATTCTCGTAACGGCCTTCCCAACCCTTATATTCTTCGATGTTCATTAGTTTGGGCGGTTTTTGCATTGTTCCCATTTCGTTTTCCAACATCGTATTTTGTGCAAGAGAAATTGGGGTTACTGGAGTAGCGAATGCGTTGTAAAAATCCTCGTCCATGATTCAGATATTCAAATGAGCTAAATCACCTTGTAAATATACCTTCTTATTAATAACTTTCAAACGAACTCCCAATATAACACTTCAAGTGAAAGCAGTATTATATGTACTGTTCAAGAGAAAGCTATGTTCAAGAGAAAGCTCTGTTCAAAAGAAAGCTCTGTTCAAGAGAAAGCTCTGTTCAATAGAAAGCTCTGTTCAATAGAAAGCTCTGTTCAAGCGAAAGCTCTGTTCAATAGAAAGCTCTGTTCAAGAGAAAGCTCTGATTCAAAAGAAACCTGATTCACCTTGAATAGAAACCTGATTAACCTTCAATAGAAACCTGATAATTTCAAACGAAACCTGTCAATTTCAAACTAAACCTGTCAATTTCAAACGAAACCTGTAGTGTTCGTTCAATAGAAACCTAGTTTTTGGTCCAATTTTGTCATTTTTACTTCGAATTTTGCAATGAAACTTTCCAGGGTTTGTCAATATGTAGTTTTACACAATCTGTGAAAATTCGATCCAATTTTGACCGTTAAAACTTGTTCGATTGAAGAAATAAGGTGTAGAAAACAGATTTTCAAGCTGAATATGGCAAGAACTCCTCGTCCTGAGCTCTGATACCACTTGTAGGATTGAATCGCGACCTTAATGAGTCGTTCGGAAGAGCTCTAGTCCGTTTCAGAGGCGGAAACTAAGAAACGGATGTAAAAACAGCTTGAATATCACTTTAAACGTCTTGTGTATTGATTTAATAGCAATTACAATCACAAGGAATACCAGCAGTACCTCGGTATCAAATCTGGAATCGTTACAAATGAATAGCTCTCATGCCTATTTATAGTGTTCCTGGTTTCTATTGAAAACACACATGTCAGCTTCAATAGAAACCTTTCAATAGAAACCTACAAGTTCCACTTTCAATAGAAACCTCTAAGTTCCACTTTCAATAGAAACCTACATATTTGACTTTATGCACAAACAGAACCGCAACAAGTCAAAGACTCGATATAAGACGAAGACGACAGATGAATGCACCAACACTGGTACATTTTGTCGGCACCGGGATGAATAGAATACCTGGATTTGTGGGCTTCGTCCATCAGAATCTGTCACAAATCGGTCCGTTTAGGGATCCAAATTCGGTCCAGAAAGTGGAATATCCCATTTGACTTATTCACAAGCTGGGCTCCATCGTGGTAGATTCTTTCCTTCTTCAGAGTGCGTTCATTAAAACATGCATGTTGAGCTTCGCGGATTAGAGTTTCGAGATCGTACTGGGCTTGGACATTACGAGTGCTAAGCAGATAGCTCCGTCTGCTGAGTGCGTCGGCAACAACATTTGCTTTGCCTGGGTGATAACGAATCTCACAGTCATAATCGTTGAGAAGTTCTACCCATCGGCGTTGACGCATATTAAGTTCCTTCTGATTAAAGATATATTGTAGGCTCCTATGATCGGTGAAGATCATACACTTGGTACCGTACAGGTAGTGTCGCCAAATCTTTAACGCAAAAACAATTGCGCCTAGCTCGAGATCATGGGTTGTATAGTTCTTCTAGTGGATTTTGAGCTGACGAGATGCGTAAGCTATAACCTTGTCTCGCTGCATAAGGACGCAACCAAGACCAAGGTTCGAAGCATCACAATAGACAATGAAATCGTCGTTTCCGTCGGGCAATGTGAGAACAGGAGCATTGTAAAGCATGTGCTTGAGGGCTTGGAAAGCAGACTCTTGTTCAGTTCCCCAAACAAAAGGCTTGTCTTTATGCGTGAGAGCGGTAAGCGGCACAGCGATCTTTGAGAATCCTTCGATAAATCGTCGATAATAGCCTGCCAGTCCGAGAAAAGAACGGACTTCAGACGGGTTCTTAGGTGTAATCCAACTCTTAACGGCTTCAATCTTCGCGGGATCGACGTGAATACCCTAACTATTAACAATGTGACCCAGAAACTGAACTTCCTCCAACCAAAATTCACACTTGGAGAACTTGGCATAGAGTTAATTCCCCTGGAGTAGCTCGAGAACCAAATGTAGATGTTGCGCGTGTTCGACTTTCGACTTGGAATAGATCAAGACATTGTCGATGAATACAATGACGAAACGGTCGAGATAAGGTTTACACACGCGATTCATCAGATCCATGAAAACCGCGGGTGCGTTCGTTAAACCAAAGGGAATAACAACGAATTCGTAGTAGCCGTATCGAGTGCGAAAAGCGGTTTTGGGTATATCTTCCTCTTGAATGCGCAGTTGGTGATAGCCTGAGCGTACATCGATCTTTGAGAAACACGTAGCACCTTGTAGCTGATCAAACAAATCGTCAATGCGAGGCAGGGGATAGCGCTTCTTGATAGTTAACTTATTCAATTTCCGATAGTTGATGTACATCCTGAACGACCCATCCTTCTTTTTTACGAAGAGGACTGGCGCGCCCCAAGGAGAGGTGCTCGGGCGAATGAAGCCTTTCTCAAGTAATTCCTGGAGTTGGTTCGAGAGTTCACGCATTTCGGACAGCGCGAGTCGGTAAGGAGCTTTGGCAATAAGGTTGGCTCCAGGAATGAGGTCGATACGAAAGTTGATATCACGACTTGGTGGTAACCCGGGAAGGTCGTCAGGGAAAACGTTGGGAAATTCACAAACCACAGGAACGTCTTTCACCTCTGTCTTTCCTTTATTTTCCTTCTCCGCTACTACAATGTTGGCCAAGAAAGCTCTGTATTCCTTGCGGAGATACTTGCTAGCTTGGACACAATACATGAGTTTGAGACCTTTCGAAGCAGTTTCGCCGTAGACACACAATAAATCACCATTAGCGAGCGAGAATCGAATCATCTTTTCATAGCACACAACTTCAGCATGGTTTTCGCGAAGAAAGTCCATGCCTACTATGATGTCAAAACTTCCGAGTTGCATCGGAATAAGATCGATCGGGAAGATGTGATTGTTGAGCTCAAGAGTACAATCACCAAGAACAGAATTAACGGCGACAGTTCTTCCAGTGGCAACTTCAACATCGAACGTCGAGGGGAGATGGGAGCGTTTACGACTAAGTAACTTCTCAAATTCGAACGACACAAAGCAATTATCGGCTCCAGTATCAAACAAACATGAAGCATAAATACCATTCACAAGGAACGTACCATTGACCACATTGTTGTTAGCCCGGGCTTGGCGCACATTGATGTTGAAAGTTCAGGCACGTGCGGCTTGCTGCTGCTACTGAGGCTGTTGCGGTTGGTGTTGCTGCTGCTGCTGGGGATCTTGTTTCACAACCCTATTCGGGTACATGTTCGCAAAGTGGTTGGGATCACCACATGCGAAGCAAACTCGGGCGTTGATCGCGGGTGCCTGAGCCGCTTGTTGGCCTTGCGAGGCTAGGAGCAGAGCTTGATGAGCAGTGGCTTGAGCTGGGGCTTGGCGTGGACCAGTACGGCAATTAGCAGTGAAGTGGCCGTACATGTTGCAGTGAGCGCAGAAACGACAGGCGAGACCCACCGGGTGATGATAAGAGCAAGTTCGGCAAGCCGGGTGGGGGCCTGTGTATGCACGCTTTGCAGGTGGTGCATAAGTAGTTGGTGCTGGACGGTGATGATGCTGCTGCTGGGCCGGTACGACCAGGAGAGGAGCAGCAGTGATGGTGACATCACAGTTCTTGTTGCTGGAGCTACTATTGTTGTTCTTCTTCTTGCGGCGTGAGGACTTTGACGGTTGAGCGGTGGAGGTTTCGGCAGTCGGAGCGGCGATGGTAGCTTGATGCAGGTGCTTCGAAGTTTTATCCCAGACACCATCCTTGACCCGCTTGTCATTGATTTCGGCGGCCAGTAGATAAGTCTCTTCGATCGTCTTAGTCTTAACCGCTTGCACGAAATCTGCAACACAGTCAGGCAGGGCTCGGATATACTTCTTGATTGCCATGTCTGGAGTCTTGACTTGATCAGGGCAGATGATACTGAGCTGCTTGAAGCGAGCAGTGAGAGCAGCGTTTTCACCATCCTTCTGCTTTATGTGCCAGAATTCATCCTCTAACTTTTGGCGCTCATGAGGATGGCAGAATTCTTCCAGCATGACCTCCTTGAGTTCTTCCCACGACAGACCGTAGGCTGCATCGTTTCCACGTTTGTTTCTCTCAGCTGTCCACCAGTCTAAGGCACGGGACTGGAAGATGCCAGTTGCGTTGAGAGTGCGGAGATCGTCGGGGCAACCGCTCTGTCGTAGAGTGACCTCAATGGAATCAAACCATTGGAACAACGCTGTAGGGCCTTCCTCGCCAGTGAATTCCTTTGGGCCATAAGCTTTGAACTACTTGAAGCTGAAAGCAGTCTTGGCAGTAACTTTAGGAGCTTCGGTTCTAGATTCCTCAGATGATTTGCTGACGTTCTCATAGACATCACACACGGCTTTTGCTACCTGTTTAGCGATGATAGCAGCTAGACGTTTGTCTCTCTTTTCTTGACAAGAAAGCGGTGGGTGGCGGGATCCAGATGACATTGTCTGCAACAGACATCGTCATAGGACTCAATACAATGTATTCAAATCTCACCTCACACGTCTAACTACTTACTAAAGCTTAGGAACACGCAATGTAACATGTATCTCATAAACACATAAGCACATAATCACAGATTCATATAAACACAGAAGCACATAAGCACGTAGGGCACAGGATCACAGAAGCACATACGCATTTAGTCACAAGATGAAGTCAGAATACAGAAACCTATCATCCACAGTTCGCGAGTGTTCGAGCATAGCGATCGTGTTTAGTATATCGAGTCGTGTAGTACAAGCGTACAACATAGCATGAGGTCGTCCACAATTAGCGACTTGTTAGCGTTTTGAGATAGAAATGCAATGCGAGTTGTGCGTGTCGATCGATGTGAAGCAAAAATCGAATAAGTCTTCAAAAATTTAAACATATAAACAGGCAAACTCACATAAAACACATAAAATCAACGGATCATCAGAGTCAGCAGTTGCGGGCTCAGAATCGAAACACATAAAAATCGAGAAATAGATCGTCTGCGGCTATTAGACATTGACTAACCAAAGTGGTTCAACTATTCACAAGGACTTTGCCTCGATTCTTGGGCGTTGGGCACGCATCCCATTAGTCATATCGTGACTTCAGGTCGATGGAGTCCGTCGAGACTTTGGTGAGAGTTTTGTAAAACCAAAATGAGTCAGGAATAGCTATCAAGGTTCGGGTTTCACCCCTGACTTAACAACTTTTGCTCCTGAGCTTTAATAAAGTAGAGACGAAAATCCACGCTAAAGTATGGATTTCACTCCTGGTTCAACGTGAATTCTCGCGTTTTATAAATAAATACAGATCAAATAAGCAATTTAATCGAGAGTTTGCGGTTTTCACACCTAATCTCGACTTAATTGCTTAGTCATAGTTGAAAATTCGAGTGCGGTGGTAGTGTAGCATAGGCGAGAATAGCGAGAAACGGTAAGCTCATACATAATCCCTAACGGATATGCACAAGTCGGTCTGTTGGTTCCTAACTATAGACTAGGGCTCTAAGACATCGACCCGGACTAGGTCGTGTCTTGCCTAATTCCCTATAGTTATGGCTCTGATACCAATCTGTCACACCCCAACCGATGGCGGAAACATCGGGGCATGGCACTGAGCGAAACAGATTGTCCATAAGTTTCCATAACAATTATTATTACCAATCAATTTAAAGTAACATGTCCCATACCATGTCTCAAAAGGTAAACAAATTATTACAGACAAAATCCAGGCAAATAGTTCTATTCCGACAACTCAGATTTT
This sequence comes from Helianthus tuberosus, assembly GCA_030545235.1. NCBI lineage: Eukaryota > Viridiplantae > Streptophyta > Magnoliopsida > Asterales > Asteraceae > Helianthus > Helianthus tuberosus. Next base: position 12,182 of record JARYGA010039113.1, on the reverse strand, counting down.
TCAAATAGAGCAATTGTTTATCTGCTTCTAGAGACTCTTGATTTCATTTGTACAGACAACTATTTGTTGGCCTCTAAAGCCTTATTCTAGCCTCGATTTCCTAGCAGATAAGTGTTATGGGTCATTTTCTGAGCATATATCCTGGCTAATACTTTGCTTTTGATTGATTACTTGTGATCAGGATACCGGATCAGGATATTGGTAACATCCTGGTACGATATCCTGGTATTGACTGAATTAATCACATGCAGATTAAGAGTTACAAGTCTCCAACGTTCAAGAAGACTTCTTCCCCCAAGACTCGGGCAAATAAGTTTAAATAGAGATGTTGATCCCGAAAGACCAGGACTGCAACGTTTACTTGGGAATATTCGGGGCATCTCGGTTTATTAGGAAAGTTAGTTGTTTTTTTTAGCTATAAATAGTATGATCGGATCAAGTTAAGGCGCTCACTTTTCATTCGTACACTTTGCTCTCTAGCTTCTAGCAATCACTAGACACAGATACTTGTACTCAAATTACATTGTAACACTTAGTTGATCCGCATCATATCCTGCACTGTATCCTGATATTTGAAGCAATAGAAGAACAAGGCAGTTGCGATTGTCAGCTCCCAAGGTTTTATGCCGGCGATCTAGATTGATCAAGGGATTTCCTCGTACATCCTGTGTCACCCTTTACATTTTTGCTTATTGTTTGATCACAGATACAACTTTATATCCTGAGCCATATCCTGAAACTGTTTTTGTAAATAACTTGAATAACATATTTTCGACACACATTTCTAGCACACTACCTCACTTAACTAATTTGATCACTTAATTGCTTCGATAATTTTTTACCAAAACAATTTGGCGCCCACCATGGGGCAAGTGGTGCTATCTTTACTAAAAACTTTTGTGAAATCATTACTTGGTTTTCTATTCTCGAAACTTTTTGCCACACTATTTACAATGGCCTTGAGATCAAACATGAGCTCTTCCACCATGTTTGCTACAACCTCTGCAGCAGTTGGTTCCATGCTTCCACCACCTCCTCCGAGAATGCAAGCCTCTTCGCAAGGAACTAAAAGTCATGTGGCTCGGGATGTTATCCCTGTTCGCAGTGTCCAAGGATCCGCTCCTGGTTTAGCTTCTAATGAAGAAATTTTAAATTTGTTTGGTAGTGTACAGGAACAGATGAGGCAGCAACAGGAGACCAACCAGATGCTGATGAGGGAAATACAACTCTTGAAGTCTGGACCGAGTCGGCCTGCTGAGGAGATTGTCACTCCTTTACAACCCAGAACTTTGAACTTCAGTTCAGCTGTATACACTGAGGATAACAGGGGAAATATTGTGCCTAGCCATTCCCAGAATCATACTCCTGAAATACCCTCCTCGCTCAGGATGTCAACTGTGAGGAGCTCAGGATATGCTTCGGGATATGGCCGGAATCCTCAGACTGGTAACGTGTCAAATAATAATAATACTCTTGCTACTAACAATAGTGGATCTTTGCAGGATGCAGGTATGACATCAGCATTTACCAGGGAGCTCCAGAAATTGAAGGACATGATATCCAGTGTACCTGGAGTGGTCCAACCAATTCCGGAAGTGTCCCAAGACAGCCACAGGATATCTCGGTTTGCACATCCTATTTGTGACGCTGAAATCCCAAAAAGATTTCAAACTCCCAATATGAAACTCTATGACGGAACTACGGATCCTGAAGAGCATATTCCCCAGTATAGGGAAAGGATGGAGATTAACCCTATCCCTCCGGAGCTCAAGGAGGCATGCCTATGCAAGGGTTTCGGTTCTACCTTAACAGGATCAGCCTTGAAATGGCTGTTAAATGTTCATCCTCACTCGATTACTTCTTTCTCTCATTTAGTTAATCTATTTAACACTCAATTTTCTTGCAGCCGGAGTTTTGAGAAATTAACCAGTGACCTTTACAGGATAACTCAAGGACCTCAGGAATCCTTGAGGGATTATGTGAACAAGTTTAGTCGAGAATCCTTGGATATCCCACATCTTGATGTTGCAACGGCCGTGTAAGCGTTCAAGATGGGGTTGCAGAAAGATTCTCAATTTTATCAGGATCTTGTAATGAATCCCTGCAGGAATCTCGACGAGGCTCGTAACAGGGCCTTGAGATACTTTCGGCTGGAGGATGATAAAAAGATGCAAGAGAGAATGAATTCATCCACAACCTGTGAGTCAACCAACAGGAAATCAGAATCCTCATATAAACCATATCGCTCAAAGCCATATGGCAGAAATGACAGCAATAAAGTGAATGTTGTTGAAGACGAGGATCCTGAAGAATATCCTGAATTATCTAAATATTGCTTTTCTGTTAACATACCTGAACTAATGTATGCTATGCAGGGTTTAGGAGACAAAGCCAGGTGGCCTCGGAAGAATCAACAAAAAGCTGATTGGAAGGATAAGTCCAAATGGTGTGCCTTCCATGAAGATTTCGGACATGTAACTGAAGATTGTATCGCTTTGAGAAAGGAAATAAGCTATCTCTTGAGTAAGGGATATTTGAAGGACCTCTTGGGAAGGAAGAAGAATAAGGGCTAGGATCCTGAGAAGGATCCTGAACGAGCAGCATCACCTCCTGCGGATGCAAAACTAATTAATTTTATTTCAGGAGGATCCGACATTTGTGGCACATCGTATTCTGCAGCAAAGAGACATGCGAAGGAAGCTAAGGCAGAGAGGGGGGATAAGCCGACGAGGGTGTCAACCCTCACGACTGAAAAAGTCATCACCTTCGATAATGATGACAGGGATACTGTCCAGGATCCCCATCACGATGCTTTAGTGATAACCTTATATGTTGCTAACCATTTTGTACGCAGGATATTGGTGGATAATGACAGCTCAGTCAACATAATTCAGCTGGAAACATTGAATAGGATGAATGTTTCCCCGATGGATATCACTTCAAAGTCCACTGTTCTTGTTGGTTTCAGCGGAGAAGCTAGGAATACCGTGGGAGAAATAAAATTGCCCATGTATGTTCAAGGGGTCAACTCAATGTAGCGCTTTTGTGTCATGGACTCTCTATCCTACTATAATATTATACTGTGTAGGCCTTGGATCCATGATATGAAGGCTGTTCCGTCAACCTACCATCAATGCATCAAGATCCCTACTCCTTGGGGGGTTGTCAAGGTGGAAAGTGATCAACAGGAAGCAAAGGAGTGCTATTCTTCTTCGATGAAATCCTCAACAAAACCTAGTGCAGCATAGCAATTAAAGATGCGAGGCCAGGATATCATGGAGGCTTCAGAGCAGGATGTAAAGAAAGTGATCCTGGATCAGAATAATCCGGATATCTCGGTGCTCGTGGGAACCAATAACCCTCAGGATATTGAAGATCAATTAACTAATTTTTTGAAATGCAGGATGTCAACGTTCGTGTGGAAGCACGAGGATATGACAGGTATTTCCAAGGATATTATAACACATAAGCTTGGTATTGACAGGTCATTCAAGCCTGTCCAACAAAAGAGAAGGAAATTTGCTCCGGAGCGAAATGTGATCATCCGAGTGGAAGTTGAAAGACTACTAAAGAGCAAGATGATTAGGGAAGTGAAGTTTCCTAAATGGTTGGCGAATGTAATTGTGGTGCAAAAGAAAAACGGGAAATGGAGAGTCTGTGTAGATTACACGGACTTAAACAAAGCTTGTCCCAAAGACCCATTTCCTCTTCCTCATATTGACTCAATGGTGGATGCTACTGCCGGCCATGAGATGTTAACCTTCATGGATGCATCTTCAGGATTTCAGCAGATCCAAATGGAACCTTTAGACCAGGAGGATACTGCCTTCATAACACCAACAAGTATTTACTGCTACACTGCCATGCCCTTTGGTTTGAAAAATGCAGGTGCAACATATCAGAGATTGGTAAACATGATGTTTAAAGACAAGCTGGGGGACACTATGGAGGTATACATCGACGACATGGTGGTAAAGTCTAAAAAGGCTGAGGATCACCTCCAGGATATCAAGGGAGCATTTGATATCCTAGATCAGTATAACATGAAGCTAAATCCTGCTAAATGCCATTTCGGAGTGGGGGCATGAAAGTTTCTAGGATATATGGTGACTAAAAGAGGGATAGAGGCAAGCCCGGAGCAGATTAAAACTATCTTGGATATCAAGTCACCTTCAAATATGAAGGATGTTCAACGGTTAACAGGCCGAGTAGCAGCATTGAACAGATTTATTTCAAGATCCTCGAAAAAGTGCAAGGAATTTTATGATATCCTCAAGAAGAATAAGAAGTTCGAATGGGGAGCAAAGCATGAAGCAGCCTTGCAGGATTTGAAGCACTGTCTTTCAACCGCACCCTTATTGATGAAGCCTGAGGATGGCGAACCATTATCCCTGTATCTTGCAGTATCAGGGAATGCAGTAAGTGCTGTCCTTGTAAAGGATCATGAAGGTCAGCAGTATCCTGTTTATTATGTTAGTAAAAGTTTATTAGATGCTGAAACTAGGTATTCCCACTTAGAGAAACTGATTTTAGCCCTAGTTATGGCGTCAACAAAACTTAGACATTATTTTGAAACACATAGGATTCATGTTAAAACCAACTATCCTGTTAAAAACGTGCTGAGGAAACCTGAGATGTCTGGTAGGATGGCTAAATGGTCAGTGAAATTAAGTGCCTTTGATCTAGTATATGAACCTAGAAATGCCATAAAGTCTCAGGCTTTAGCTGACTTTGTGGCTGATTTCAGTAGTGATATTCAAAGTGAAGTAGACCTGGAAGTACAGCAGCTAGGAGAAAACTTAGAATCCTGGACGTTGTATACTGATGGTGCATCTAATGTAAGAGGTGTAGGCTTGGGTATACTACTAAAATCGCCACAGGGGGACATATCACCCCAGGCTATTAGATGTGAGTTTCATGCGACTAATAATGAGGCAGAATATGAAGCTTTAATTGCAGGATTAGAATTGGCTAAAAGTATGAATGTCAGGAATTTGCAAGTATATGTTGATTCTTTGTTAATCACTAATCATTTTATTGGAACCTATGCAGTTAAAGGTGAGAAGTTAATCGAGTATCTCGAAATTCTCAAAAAATTAGCAGGATATTTCGATATTTTTACACTTGAACAGGTACCAAGAGAGGATAATGCTGAAGCCGATGCCTTGGCAAATCTAGGATCATCAGTCAGGATACCGGAAGGGACCCGAATACCAATATTACATATCCTATATCCTGCTACGGATCCTTAGGATAAGGAAGTACTACGTATTCAGGATCCTGATGAGCATCATGAGAAGGATCCTAAGTCTTGGATGGCTCCGATCATAAGATATCTCAAGGGAGGATACATCCCAAAGGATGAGAATCCTAAGGCCTTTAGAATGAAGGTATCACGATTCACTATTATAAATAATGTCTTGTATAAGAAATCCCTTGCAGGACCATATCTGAGGTGCTTAGAGGATCCTGAAACCAAGGAAGTACTTCAGGATATACACGAAGGGGATTGTGGTAACCATACTGGGGGTAGGTCGTTGTTCTCAAAGGCATTAAGAACATGATATTATTGGCCTACCATGAGAAAAGATGCTGCAGAATATGCTCGAAGGTGTGATGCATGTCAAAGGCGTAGCAACATACTACATCAGCCTGCAAAGCCATTATATCCTATTGTATCCCCTTGGCCATTCATGAAATGGGGAATGGATATAGTGGGAAAACTGCCAAAAGCTCTAGGAGGAGAAGTCTTCATGTTAGCAATGACTGATTATTTCTCTAAGTGGGTTGAAGCTGAAGCATTTGTTCAAGTCAGAGATCAGGAAGTGGTATCCTTCATAAAAAGGAATATCCTGACTAGGTTTGGTGTACTGGCTGAAATAATTTGTGACAATGGATCTCAATTCATAAGTAAGAGGACTACTGACTTTTGCAAGAGTCGGGGAATCAAAATGATCACATCCACACCTGTACATCCTCAAGCAAATGGACAAGCAGAATCCTCAAACAAGATAATTATCAGCAACCTCAAAAAGAGACTAGGAGCCAAAAAAGGAAGATGGGCAGAAGAGCTACCCTTTGTTTTGTGGGCTGATAGGACGACGGTGAAAAGTGCAACTGGCCAAACTCCGTTTTCCTTGGTATTTGGAGCAGAAGCGGTGATCCCGACAGAAATGGTAATACCTACAGCAAGATCCAACCTCCGGGATCCTGAGCAGAATCCAGAAATCCTATGCCAGGAATTGGATACTATTGATGAGACAAGAGATGCAGCAAGGCTAAGGATGGCAGCATATCAACAAAGGATATCCAAGGCATATAACAAGAATATAAGGACTAGAAGGTTCCAGGTCGGAGATTGGGTATTAAGAAAAGCCTTTCAGAATACTACTAATCCTGCTGACGGAAAGCTGGCCCCAAAATGGGAAGGACCCTATGAGATTGAATCAGAATCAGGGAAAGGAGCATACCGACTCAAGAATACGGAGGGGGATATTCTACCAAGATCCTGGAATGCTATACATCTGAAGCTCTATTTCAAGCGAGTTAGGAATTTAATTTCTAACTCAGGATGGTATGAATTTTATCTCTTTTAGTATGTTTAATATTATTTATTATTTTGAACCCATTACTGACTTAAGCATCGGAGGGGTGTTAGCCAGGCTAACGCCCACCTTAGCTTACGATTGTTTTGCAGTATATGCTTCGGGATATAGCTCCAGGATGCACACTCAGGATACTTCGAAAGATTAGAGGATTGGCCCCCTCTCTCACGTTTAAGGGATCCTGATCCCTTCAAAGGTTTAAAGGTATTCACCTTTCTCACGAATAGGGTTTGAACACCCCGCCTGGAGCGCAAGTTGTCCAGGGATAGTTCAAGGTGGCGGGACCAGTTCATGTAAAAGTGGCTGACAATTTCGTCACTGTTGGCTATGTCCTGGACCCTTAAGGTATATGAGGATTGATCACCCTCTCTCGCAAAAGGGTATTTTCATACTCTCTAAGGTTTAAAGGTTTTCACCTTTCTAAGTCTTGGAGTTTATACACTCCCGCCTGTAGCGCATGAAAATTTGGGATTTTCCCCAGGATACCTATGGGATTTTCCCCAAGATACTAAGGATTTATCTCCAGAATGCTTTCGGGTTTTACCCCGGTAACACAAGAATTGTCCATACGGTCAAAACTTGAATTCAAAAATTGTCTAAGTGTTGGAAGATTTCGTGTACAGGGGACATTCCTCCTAAGGCAATTGTGTGGAGCTCAGAAAATCAGATTGGAACTTAAGATATTGAGTATCTCGAACTGGGGAGATCTTTGCGGCAAAAAGTTGTAAAAGGAGTAAAGTCCAATATCAGAGTTGTACTCTGTTCCTGGTATGATCTTTCCTTTGTGAATCTTACACAACTTGTTTCAACTTTTAAGTTTAAGTATCCTGATTAGGATATATCTTTAGCATATATTCTCGAAATATATTCTCGAAATATGATTAAGTATGTTCGGTTGGAATATTTGGATACAATATTTGGGTTTAAAAATCAGAGTTGAATTTGTTTATAAATGCTAAGTGAACCGTCTTTTTCCTTTGAAAACTATATTATTTGAGATTTTGAAGAATAAACTATTTTTAGAAACTTTGTCCAAATTGTGTGGATTTTGAGAAGTCCTATTTGACAAAAGTCTTCGTAGGATACCAATGAATATATTGGTTAGGATATTTTCAAAAAATAATTATACAAATTTTGCAAAGCTAAAATCTAAACTAAGTGATGCATGACAAAAAATTAAAAGGCAACAGCAAATAAGTCGAACGGTGGTTATATTATTAACAGGTCAAAAGTTATGCTTTTGGTTTTACCTCAAACCGAGGCCCATCCACCAAAAGCACTATTAGTTTTTACCATATTGATGCGACGGTTGAAGGTTTCATCTCAAAACGAGACCCATCCGCCTCCAACCGTTGCATCGTTCAAAACTGGTTATACTAACTGATGACCAAGGGCTTCATCCTGAAACACAGGACCCATCCACCTTTGGTCATCATTTTGTTCTAATGCAGGAAATGTAAATTGTTCAGCAGTAGAAAAAAGTAAATTGTTTGTACAGACCACAACTATCAGAATTAAAGCTCTGGCCTAGGCACGTACATCCATCATTGCCCACTTCACTGCTTTTAAGGGGCAGCACCCTCTTCCGTCATGACTTCATCAGCAAAGTCTTCTCTGGCATCCCTTCCAGCATCCTTCCCATCATTCGTCTCAGCATCACCACCAACATCCATTGAAGCACCAGCATCATCTACCTTCTCGGTCACCTTAGCGGGCTCCTCTGCAGCAGGCTTTGAAGGGGGCTCCACAGGATTGCCACCAAGATCCTTCAATTTCATCTCCCAGGATTTGATGTTCCATGAAGGGCATTCAACGCCCAAAGCCTTGGCCTCGTAAGCCATTTTCAGTCTGGCCTGGAGGACGGAGATGATAACTGAATTCTTAAGGCTCTCCCGGTATGAATCCATATCTTGCTCATGTTGAACCTGAGCCGCGTCGGACTTAGCTTGAGCCTCCTGGGTGATCTTCTAGATGGCAGACTGGTGATCTTGAGTCATGGCCTTGTACTTAGCTTCATAGTGTTACGATTTGGCAGTGGCGATTGCTGCTTGATCTGCGATGGTGGCCTCGGCCTTCTTCAGTTTGCTCTCTAACATGGTGTTCAGGCCGCAGGCATCCTCATAAAGGAATACCAGACGTTCGACACCCTGCAAAATAAGGAAACAGGTATGAATTTCAATTAGCTTTAATAACCGGCATATGCTGCAGGATATGGGTCAGGATACTAACCTGGTTAAGGAAGCCGGTCATGAATTTGCTGGACTCCATAAACTCGTGGTTCTCAAATGGGAATACATGGGGGGCAACGGGAGGCTCTGCTTCCTTTCTCTTCCGGGAGCTAGAGGCCCGGGTCCTGGATGCTTGAGGAGCTTTGGGAGCGGTAGTAGTCTTCGAACTGGTAGGTTTTGGTGTGATAGATGACTTCGGATTAGATTCTTGCTTAACAGGTGCGAGACTGGAATAACTATCCAACTCGTCAAGTTGGAAGCCTTCAAGGTTAATGACTGGCACTGAATAAGGGAAGAAATATTCAATTTGCAACTCTGGTACTTTACAATCATTATAATTGCGTACTTACCAGACATCTCTGAACTTGATTTTTGGCTTGAGTTTGTGAGAGACAGGGAGAAGGTTCTTTCACTAACAGGAAGTCGGTAGATTTCCTTGATCCTGGACTCTGATTCAGCGCTTGGGGATGCTAGATCTCTGAAATTCGCTGCACAAAAATATAAGGATATAAGTCTGGGATATAGTTTAAGGATACACTTGGGGATATTCCTAAAACCCTAGATCCTACCCTTGGTTAACCATCTAATCGGCAGGTCAAAACCCTTGTCAATAGAGTCTCTTTTCATGAAAAAGAACTTTCGCTGCCACTGGTCTTCGTTCTTGGTGGCTTTAAGGACTAGAAGGCTCTTGGAGGTGGAAAACAGAAGAAAGCGACTATTACCATGCGACCTCAACCGGTATGCTATGGGGAGGTCTTCGATGCAAAGGTTAGGGCAGTGACGAGATTTAATCTGGTTCAGCACCATTAAAACTCGCCAAACCATTGGCATGGTTTGGGCATAACTAAGGCCGGTAAGCTCAAAGAAACGAGAGACAAAGGGTGGAAATGGGTACCGGAGTCCCAAGGAAAAGGGATAGGCAAGGAAGCAGACCCATTCGTTTGACGATGCGTCTGATCGGACTTCCCGATCAAAAGGGCGTATGACCACTCCGGCGGGGAACGCACCAGAATCTTTCAGGGCGGCGATGTCAGCGTTATTGAAGGAACAAATTTCGTTTTGAGGCTCTCGTATGAGATTCTGACTCGTTAGGTTTGTGACTGGCTCATTTGACCGGGATCTTGTTCGAGATGCCATAAAGGGTATCGACCGAAAAACAGGAAATCCAAAGAAAGGAAAAATAGAGAAGATGAGAGAAATACCTGAGATCCGCTTGAGAAGTGATGATCAAAATACAAACTGTTTCGGCTAGTTATAGGCTGAATAATAGGGGTAAAGAGTAAATAGCATCTTGGAAGTTGCACATTGTCATTTCAAGGGTCTCGTCATATTGATTACCTCGATCCAGGTGATAAAATTTAAAAATATATCTGTTTGAATTCGGAATTCCAACAGGTATATTTTGGGGACAATTGTTATGGGTCATTTTCTGAGCATATATCCTGACTAATATTCTGCTTTTGATTGATTACTTGTGATCAGGATACCGGATCAGGATATTGGTAACATCCTGGTATGATATCCTGGTATTGACTGAATTAATCACGTGCAGATTAAGAGTTACAAGTCTCCAACGTTCAAGAAGACTTCTTCCCCCAAGACTCGGGCAAATCAGTTGAAATAGAGACGTTGATCCCGAAAGACCAGGACTGCAACGTTTACTTGGGAATATTCGGGGCATCGCGGTTTATTAGGAAAGTTAGTTGTTTTCGTTTAGCTATAAATAGTATGATCGGATCAAGTTAAGGCACTCACTTTTCATTCGTACACTTTGCTTTCTAGCTTCTAGCAATCACTACACACAGATACTTGTACTCAAATTACATTGTAACACTTAGTTGATCCGCATCATATCCTGCATTGTATCCTGATATTTGAAGCAATAGAAGAACAAGGCAGCTGCGATTATCAGCTCCCGAGGTTTTATGCCGGCGATCTAGATTGATCAAGGGCTTTCCTCGTACATCCTGTGTCACCCTTTACATTTTTGCTCATTGTTTGATCACAGATACAGCTCTATATCCTGAGCCGTATCCTGAAACTGTTTTTGCAAATAACTTGAATAACATATTTTCGACACACATTACTAGCACACTACCTCACTTAACTAATTTGATCACTTAATTGCTTCGGTAATTTTTGACCAAAACAATAAGCATCCTAAGCGCTTGTCACATACGTTAAAGTAAAAGTCAATACACATAGTGTAAAGGTGAGCATACAAGTTTGATAATAGCATATAGAGTTCGAAAGCGTTACGCATAACCAGCACGTACACAGAGTGAAATGAGGCATGTTAGTTATCGACATAGATCTATCGTTAAAATAATTAATATTTTAACTTAAATTATATTTATTAAATTTTGGAATAATTGTTAAAACAATATATATTAACTTAATACTTCCCAAGTATTTATACTCGTATTTCCTTCCTAAGGATGGGGTGTCTTATACTTGTATATTTTCCCATGTATTATGGTCGTATTCCGATGTGTATTTATACATATGAGAATACGTATTTTTATTGTATTCATTAAGTATTCTTGTACTTAATTTCGTATTAATTTTTTCGGAATATTATCCTTAATAAGAGTTCACCATATCCTTAACAAGAGTTCACCAATATATTTCCAAAATATACATTTTAAGAAATATTATTTATAATTTTCCTTTGGCAAAAATATGTGTATTTTCATATAACTTCCAAAAATAATATATTTTCAAGTCTAACTTAGAAAATATATATAAACTTATTTTTCTTCAAAAATGATATATTTTATATTTATTTGAGAAACTATATCTTTCACCCAAAAAATATTGTATTTCGTGTTTGTGTAAGAAAATATATATTTCTTAAAAATAATATATATCTTCTAAAAATCTCAAGAAAAATATATATTTTTACTTGCCCAAAGATAATATATTTCCTTCTTGCCAAAAGTTATGAAATATTTTGTAGTAATCATGAAAATCCCATTTTCATTCCCTTGATGTCCAAAATATTATTTACCAAAATATACACATGAATAATATTTCTGGAATATTTTGTGAGTTATATTCCTTTGTTCGGTTTTACCGGTATTTTGGGTATTCTTGTATATTCATATTCTTGGAATTTTGGTAATATTTTGGATGATAATTCTTGGTACTTTGATGAGTTATATCATTTCAAATCCAAAAATAATATAACTAATACACATAATATACAAATAATCACACATGGTGCCTTCTAAATATATATTTCCTAAATACATATTTAGTCACTTTTATTTGTAAAAACCAACCTCCAATATTTATAATTTTTGTAACAAAAATTATGGCAAAGTTTATGTAAAACTCCATGGTTTAG
>JARYGA010039112.1:0-40872 GCA_030545235.1 Helianthus tuberosus | reverse complement strand
ACGTAGGATGGGCCATGTGTTAGCTCAATAAAACACCAGCTACTGGAAGTCAATCATCTTTAGACCACACGTTCCAATGGTGCCTAGTACTAAAGATCCCAAAGGCTTTGTGCCTAAGAGCCCTGAAAACTACTCAGAACAAGATTTTTAGAAAATTGAATTAGATGCAAACGCTTTTAGCATAGTAGCCTCAGCTCTTCCAAATGACATTTATGCTGGACTGTTACATTGTAACAGTGCCACAACGCCGTGGGATGCTCTAAAAGAGTAGTTCGATGGAACAGAAGATGTTACTAAAAATAACAGGGAGGTTTTGAATTAACAGTATGAAACGTTTTGCCATGTCAAAGGAGAATCACTAACACAACAGTAGGTTTCTAAGATCACTACCTGACAAATGGAACACAATTGCTTTTGTGGCTAGAAATTCTGTTGGATTCAAAGAATTAAGTCTGACCCAACTTCATGGTGGACTCCTCACTTATGAGAGAGAGTTGAACCAGAAAAAGAAGTTACAAGAGTCTAGGAAGGTTGCTAATGATTACACATTTGGTAACACAGCACTTCTGGGTCAAGAAGAATCTGGTAATAGTAAGGATTAGAGTTATGATCATTACGTTGACATAACTGCTAGTGGAGCTTTTAACAACTCTGATTCTTACTCAACCAACTATGCTTTTACAACAAGTGGAGAAAACAAGAATTCTGACAACTTATCCTTTGAACTCAATGATCTCCAACATTTTGATCCCACTGATCTGGAGGAAATGGACATATTGCATCAACTGGCACTGCTGAGTGTAAGAACCAGCAAGTTTTATAAGAGAACAAGAAGAAAATTTCCAGGGTTACATGGGAATCTAAAAGTGGGGTTGGATAAATCAAAATTAAAGTGCTACCACTGTAAAATGCAAGGACATTTTGCTAGAGAATGTAGAAGCCAAAACAGTGGACCAATCATAACACATCCTAGCGCTAGACCTCAAAACACACAAAACACTGTGCACTATTCCTAATATTCCCCTGCTGCTCATGTAAACACTGCTCATTATTCACACCTTGTAACACATGTTCTAGTGCAATATGTTCAAGCCCCTGTCCCACAAATTCAGTATATCCAAGCCCCAGTCTCTCAGGTCCAAGTGCAATAACCTGCACCACAACATGTTGCACAAACATCTGCTCCAGCAGAGGCCAGTCAGCAAAGCTTCTTTACCCAAGGCTTTGTTGATTGGAGTAGCATGCCTGATGAGTTATCTAATGAAAACTTTGCTCTATTTGCTAAGAATGATGCTCTTTGTGATGAATTTTGTTTTGCAACTTTAGAGTCAATTCTAGAAGGGCTGGAAACAGAAGAGGGAGAATCTAGTGCTGAAACAGTGGATGTAATTACTGAACCAGTGGTTACTGCTGTTGTTGGTGAACAGCTGTTAGAGAAGGAACCCAAACCACTGTTAGAACCTCTTGCTGACCCATGGTGTAAAGATGAAGTGGAGAAGAACACCAGTGCTTGTGAGAATGTCTGTGACTGTGCCATGATGGCTGCAGCTAAGGTATCACCTCAGGTCTTGAAAAACTTATGTTCAGACAAATGCATCATTGCATTTGCTAATGTTAAAGAGGTGAATGAAAACCTTAGAGACAAAATTTTAAAAGATGAAGTACAATTTGAAAATTCTGTTAAAGAACTGATAAACAAATTGCTTGAAAAAAGGTAATGAAATCCGCAGTCTTAAACATGAACACAACATAACCAAGGACCAACTTCAAGCCATGATAGAGAAATATCATGCTTGCAAAAAGGAGTTGGAATCCAACCAAATCACTTGTGAAAAATGGGTGGAATCCTGCAAAGGTTATGAGCTGATGTTAGAGAAACAGCTCAAAAGCAATGTAAAATTTGGCATAGGTTTCAGGAAAAATGACCAAGTTGAAAACACTGTTGTAAATGAGTCTGGGTCTGTTGAGATAATTCCAACAAACAAGGATGGTCAAGAAAATCAAAATAAATGATAAAAATGGTAACAAAATCATTTTGGAAAAACCAGAGGGGTCATCAACCTTTGAGGAGATTGAAAAATATCAATTCAAACCCACCTGGTCAAATGAGTGTGACATCCCTGAGAATCTCAAACCCATGCATTTTTCCACAGTTGAATGTGTGAAAACACCTAAGGCTAAGGTCATTCCCCTTAAAGACATCCCAACAGTGGTTCAAAACTTTGTTGCAAAGGAAGTTGAAAAGAGGAAGAAGAAAGAAAAAGTTAAAAATTTGTTTTGTGACTTTTGTGAAAAGAAAAATCATTCCACAAAGGATTCTTTTCACTTAAATGCATATGACATTAAAAAAACAAGTATAATTGAGCCGGCAGAAAGTTGCACCATCTGTGGAAAAACCAACCATCTTACTCATGAGTGTGTGTACCTCAAAACTTTTGAGGTTAAAAGAAAAGAGTACACTTCAAAAACACCTGTGAGTTCATCAAAACAATCCATCATGAAACAACAACCATTTGTGCCTGTCCAAACAGCTGTTACAAAACAGTTAAACAAAAACTCTGCTCCCAGAGATGTTCAAGTGACAGATGCACCCCCTGCCAACCAATTCCAAAGAGGGAGAGGTCAACCTCCATACCAAAGGGTCCCACATGTTTATGAGGATTACAAAATGCCTTCTAAACAAAAAGTGAACAGGCATCCTTTTGGATTTCAACATCTGACAGGAAATGGTCCACAACAGTGGTTAGAGAAACATTGTTCAAAAACTGTTCAAAACCCTGAGGTAACCACTGTCCATGTTTCTGGACTTGATACTGACTCTGTTGTAACCCCATCCAAAGCCTTATTGGCTTTGGATACCCTCCTGAACAAATTGTTTACTTGATGTACGGGGAGATTTTGCATGCTTAGATAGTCTTTGGTATGTAGATAGTGGAGGCTCCAGGCACATGACTGAATGTAGAGCCCTACTCAAAGAATTCAAAAATCATGGAGGGGGTGATATATCTTTTGGTAACAATTCTAAGGGAAATGTGTTGGGGTCCGGAACAGACCAGTCAGGAAAAATCAAGTTTGAAAATGTCAATCTCATTGACAATCTAAAGTTCAACCTCCTTAGTGTCTCACAAATGAGTGACAAAGGCTATGGGTCATTCTTTACTAAGGAGAGTTGCAAGATTGTTGGACCAGAAATGGTCAAAAAGATTGAAGAAATAATAGCCAACGGAAAAACTCAACTTGTTGCTCAAATAAGTGGCAATGTTTATGTAGTTGATTTGTCAAAAGAGAACCCTATGACTGATGCCTGTCTGTTCTCAACTGCCTCTAACAAAGAAACAGAATTATGGCATAGAAGATTGGGGCATACAAATCTCAAGACAATCACTACTTTGTCAAAACAAGGCCTTGTAAAAGGTCTTCCATAAAAGCTCATACAAGTCCATTGAGGAGTCCAAAACAAGCAAGTGTTTGCAAATGCTGCACATGGATTTGTTTGGCCGAGTAAAAATCATGAGCTTGAAAAAGAAAAGATATTGTTTGGTCATTGTAGATAATTTTTCTAGGTTTACATGGACTTACTTCTTACATTCTAAAGATGAGATTGCAGGCATTTTGTAAGACTTTGTCAAACAGGTTGAAAAGCAATTTGACTTGCCAGTAAAAATCTTTAGGAGTGACAATGGAACAGAGTTTAGAAACAAGGAGTTGGATGAGTTCTGTTCTGGTCAAAAATTACTGAAGCAATTTAGTGATCAAATTAGTTTTGTGAGGTAGTGTGCTAGTAATAGTTGCAAAAAAAATGTTGATTCGATTGTTTAAGAAAACAGGTTTAGGATATAGCTTCAGGATATTAAGCTATACCAATAATCAAACAATGAGCTGTAAAAGTAAAAGTTGACACATGATATACGAGGAAAGCCCTTGATCAATCTAGATCTCTGGCATAAAACCTCGGAAGCTGACAATCGTCGGCTGCCTTGTTCTTCTTATGACTTCAAAATTCAGGATATAGTACAAGATATTGTATGGATCAGCTAAGTGTTACAATGGATTTCGAGTGTGAGTGATTAGTGAATGTGATTGCGAGTGATTGCAGTTGTTAAGAAAGTGAAAAAGTGAGTCAAGTTGTGTGTTTCTATCGATCTGTACACTCCTATTTATAGTAAAAAAGAAATAACAAACTATCCTATAAACTAGGGATACTTCAAATATTCCCTATAGAACGTTGGAGACCCCTTCTTCCGGTTTCAACGATCTCCTTTCAACTGAATATACCAAGTCTTCAGGAGAACAAGTCCATATGAACGTTACGAGCTTGCAACCATAACCTGCACGTGACCAATTAGTTACTACCAGGATACTGCATCAGGATGTTACCAATATCCTGACCTAGTAGAAAACCACCTATAACAAGTTCTGTGTGTCAAAAGGGATTGTAAGGCAGTACAGCATCCCAGGAACACCAGAGAAAAATGGGGTGGTTGAAAGGAAAAACAGAACTTTAAATGAAGCTGCCAGAACAATGCTTGCAGATTCAGGTTTACCCTTAACTTTTTGGGCTGAAGCTGTAAGCACTGCTTGCTATGTGCAGAACAAAGTTTTGATCAACCCCAGGCATCAAAAGACTGCCTATGAAACTCTGTTCAAAATCAAACCACTAATCTCATACTTCAAAATCTTTGGCTGCCCATGTTTTATCTTAAACCTAAAAGATTCAATTTCAAAATTTGCAGCCAAAGTAGATTGTGGTTATCACCTGGGATACTCAACCACTTCCAAGGCCTACAAAGTGTGTAACACAAGGACTAGGTGTGTGGAAGAGACTTTGAATGTAAAGTTCAATGAACTTTCATAACTGAAAATCCCAGTAAACCCTGCTGACTTGTTTGATCTTGATAAATTTACTTTTAAAGATGTGTCTGTCAAGACTAACCCTGCAGGTACACCACAATCTCCATCACAAGACTATGGATATGAAGTTGTAATTCCACAACACAAATTCACATCCAACACCAGAGTAACAGATGTTCAAAACAGCTGTCAAAGCTCAACCACTGGTGCATCAATAGTTGTTGATCAAAGTAACCCTTCAACCTCTGCCACCACATCATCCATAACCACTGTTGATAAAAATCTGCCAACAGTGGATAAAAATCAATATTGTGCCACACTCATTCCTCTTATCCCTCCACCTCCATTTCAAACAGATGTTGGATCATCAAAGTCACCAACAGATGTTAGCTCAGATGATTCCCATCTGCAACCTTCACCCTTTAATGCCATTGTTCCATACAAGGGAGATCTAATCTTCCTGAAGTCTCATCCACCAGATCAAATAATTGGCAACATCAATGATGGGGTTCTCACTAGAAGTCAATCCTAAAACATTTGTCTTTTTGCTTGCCTTCTATCACTACATCAACCAGTCAAGTACCAAGAGGCACTTAAAGACAACAGTTGGGTAGAAGCTATGCAAGAAGAGCTCCAACAGTTTAAAAGATAACAAGTATGGGAACTTGTACCACTGCCAGAGGGTGTGAGTCCTATTGGCACAAAGTGGGTCTTCAGAAACAAAAATGATGAAAGGGGCATTGTTGTCAAAAATAAAGTTAGGCTTGTGGTTTAAGGCTTTAGACAGGAAGAGGGCATTGACTATGATGAAACTTTTGCCCATGTAACAAGATTGGAAGCTATCAGACTGTTCCTAGCCTTTGCTGTCAGCCACAATATCAAAGTATTTCAGATGGATATCAAATGTGCATTCCTCTATGGTAAAATTCAAAAAGAGGTATATGTTTGTCAACCTCCGGGTTTTGAGGATCCATTTAATCCAAATCATGTCTACAAGCTAAACAAAGCTTTGTATGGCCTGAAATAAGCACCAAGGGCCTGGTATGAAACTCTTTCCACTTTTCTAATCTCTATTGGTTTCACAAGAAGTAAAATTGACAAAACATTGTTTTTAAAATGGAGAGGAAAAGATTTGATGATTGTCCAAATTTATGTGGATGACATCATTTTTGGAAGCACATGTAATAAAATGTGTGAAGAGTTCATAAAACTCATGACAGTTGAGTTTGAGATGAGTGCAATGGGTGAACTACAATGCTTTCTTGGTCTCCAAGTTAAGCAGATGCAAAATGGCACTTTCATTCATCAAAGCAAATATGCAAAAGAACTTTTAACCAAATTTGAGATGAATGATTGCAAGCCATGTAGTACACCCATGGCAACCACCAAGTTGGTCATGTCTGATGAAAAGGATGATTTGGTTGATCAAACCTTATACAGAAGCATGATTGGGTCTTTATTGTACCTAACTGCATCTAGGCCAGACATCATGTTTGCAACATGTGTTTGTGCAAGATCCCAATCAGCCCCTAGGAAGTCTAACCTCATTCCTGTGAAATGGATATTCATATACATAAAAAGTGCTCCCACACTTGGTATCTTGTACCTTGCTAATGGGAATGTTAAGCTTTCAGGATTTTAAGATAATGACTTTGCTGGATACAACACAACTAGGAAGTCTACATCAGGGGGGTGCCAATTTCTTGGTGATTGCTTAGTATATTGGCAAAGCAAAAAGGAAGTAGTTGTTTCCACATCCACTGCTGAAGCAGAATATATTGCTACTGCAAACTGTACAGCCCAACTGTTGTGGCTTCAAAATCAATTGCTGGATTTTGGTATAACTACTTTAAAGATACCACTCATGTTGGATGATCAAGCAACTGAAAATATCATCAAAAATCCAGTTTCTCATTTAACCACCAAGCACAATGACATCAGACATCACTTTGTGAGGGATTGCTATGAAAATGGTTTGATTTCTCTGCATCATGTTCCAACTAAGGATTAGCTGGCAGATGTGCTAACAAAAGCATTAGACACATCCACATTTGAAAGCTTGATCTCTAGAATTGGCATGCTTAACATGGATAACAAGCAAAATCTTGTTTTTCTATGAATAAAGAGCATTAAAATGTTTTCAGAAAATAAAAAATTCTCCCTAAAAAATAGTTATAAATAAAATTTTTCATTAATCCTTAAAAGTTTGTCATAACTACTTCTTGGTTCAAACATCTGATTGTTAAAAATTATCCACTGTTGAAAGACAACTTCTGTTTCTTCACTTTTCTAGTTGACCACTGTTGAGCAAACATCAGTGTTTCAACCATTGATAGTTAAAATCAGCCACTGTTCTCATTATTCACTGTTCTCAACCACTGACATTGTCCATCAGTGATTTCTAAACAACTGTCTTCCACTTTCCATCAGAGGTTGCCATGTGGTCAGGTCTTAGCCGTCCGATCTTTGAAACCGCTGCCATGCCAGTATTCATTTTTTCACTCACATTAACCCTGATAAAACCCCAAACAGAGTTTTCACTGCCCTATCGAATTCAAAAAATTCTTCAAAGTGGTTTCCATCTCATAATCATCTCATCTCATCTCTTCCATTCGTGATTTTTCAAAATCACCATGGCTCTCATCATCAAACACCGACACAATTATCTTTATACACTTGAGAAAACAAGGAAAAACAAAGATTTCCATTCTATCATCGACACCCTTTCATCCTCAAAGTACAAAACTTTGTTGACCTGCAATGCACCCATTTACCAAGATGCCCTAAGAGATTTCTGGAATCATGCTAAACTTGAAATTCAAGATAAAATGCCATGGGAAATCTCATCAGATGTGGGTGGAATTTTAGTCCCAATAACACCACAGACCATCTCAGAAGTATTTTAGATGAACGATCAAGCAGGTAAAACTTCTTTCCCTAAGGATGAGTATCAAATTTACTTGATCAAAAGAGGGTATACAAGACAATTCACAAAAGCAACCATGCAAAAGGGAGAATTTCCACCTCCCATGAAATTCCTGTTTCATATCATGCTCACCAATGTGTCTAATAAAACAACTGCTTTTAATGAAATTCCTCTGAAAATACAATACTTGGGGTATGCTATCATGGCTAAAACTGATTTCAATTACTCCCAAGAAATTTCCCATGATTTGGTTAAAAATGTGAAAAACATAAAAGAAAAGAAGCCATAGTCCTTCTTATTATTTCCAAGGTTTTTGAGTTATTACTTACAACAGAAAATACCAAAAGAAAATGCACAAGTACTTGTACAAGGTGCACCTTTTCAAATAAACAGCCTGTCTGCTGAAACTTTTACCCGCTTGTCTGAGTCAAAAGGTTCTAAAACACAAGCAGGGGAGTCTGAGCAAATTTTGGATGAGTCCACATCTGCTCCTCAGACTTCAGCTGCTGAGCCTACTGCTCTTGGTGACCACAGCAGCACAACCACTGCTGTGCAACCCCCACCAAAAAT
The DNA here is from genome assembly GCA_030545235.1 of Helianthus tuberosus. NCBI lineage: Eukaryota > Viridiplantae > Streptophyta > Magnoliopsida > Asterales > Asteraceae > Helianthus > Helianthus tuberosus. The sequence goes on along the minus strand of JARYGA010039112.1, from coordinate 32,525 downwards.
TCCAAAAAGGACCAAGAAAAAATCCACAAAGCTCACCAAACCCACCAAAAGGGTCTTCTGGAAGATGAGATCTTAGAAGTTAACCCAGTGAAAACACAAAAGTCACCAACAACCACTGTTGCTACTTCCTCACAATAGTTGGAAAGATCTCCACCTAATGCCTCAACTCCTCATGCTTCCTCACAAAAGGAACATGTTGTAAGCACAGGGACACCTCATCATGAAGTATTATTCTCACTTGAGAATATGCTTAATAGCCCTTCTCCCTGGGCAAACTCTCTTTCAACTCCTATCCTTTCATCTCAACTTCCACCATCCATTAAACCTCTATTTGATGCCATTGAGCTTCAGACTCAAAATAGCCCCTCTCATTCACACGTCAACGAGAGTAAACTCAAAAAATAGCTTTTTCTGAATCCCCTCAATTGGTTATCCCACAAATAGATGAGGAGGTTACACCACTGGAATTTCATGAAATTCCTGTTGGTAGTTCAAGTGGAGCAGCTACTACAGGTGTTGGATACACTGATCTACATCTGTACAGTAGTTTCATAAGTAAGACTCCCTTGAAGGCAACCACTGCTGATGCTATCAAGGTATCCACTGGTGTGTTCAATTTAACCATTGGTGAGATTTCCAAGGTAACCACTGAAGAGGGAAGTCCCCAGTACTGAGAAAAAGGGGCCTCAGTTGATGAACCATTGGAGACTCCTCCTGGTTCAACAGCTGATACAACTACCACTGGTAGGAAATCAGATGATCCCATTCATTTGGGTGATGGTTTAAAATACCAAGATTTGACACAAAGGCTCTCTACCATGGAAACCACTGTTGCACAAATGAATGAATCTATTCAATTTTTGGTTCAAGCTTCCAAAAGTCAACCCACTCCGCAACAATACTCCCAAGAGCTTTAGAATGTTGTTCAACCAATCATTACTGCTCAAAGGAAACTTGTAGAAACTCAACACAATCATCAAATGGCACTGATCAGAAAAATGGTTGATGCAAGGTACAAAGATACTCAGGCTGAAATCAGGGGTATCAAGGAAGCCTTGACAAATATGACTGGCACTACCCCTACACCTATCTACAAAGATGATGATGATCGTGATGATGCCAAAAAGGGTGAGAAACATGATATGAAGAAGTTTGGCAGACCTACTCTAAGGCAAAAGCCAACTCAAAAGCCAGAGTCTGAGAATAAGTCTTCTGCAACCCGTGATGAAACATCTGCCAAAGAAAAGAAAAAGGGAATTGATGTAACCATGAACATTCAAGCAGATGAAGTGGCTACAAACAAAAAGACTGTTCAAAACCAAAATGAAACAAAGGAAAGGGAGTGGAGAAAGGAACAAAAGGCATTGAAGGATTGGGAAATCAAAACAAAGAATGTTGGCACTTCAGAAAGAAGAAAATCCCATAAGCACAACAAACCACCACTTGCCACATATCCAAAATCACCCTCACCACCAAAATCAACCACTAATAGTCTCAAAACCACTGCTGGTGTTAAAAGGCCATCCACTGCTACACCCAAACCAACACCACCATCATAAAAACAACCTGCCAAATAGCAGAAAACAAAACCATCCTCACCAATGCCATCAAACACTACAACATATCTTGACACTTCAATAGTTGTTATGACAACAGCGGTTGAAACACCAGTTGTTTCAACAGTTATTGGTCAACCATCCACCACTTTTCAATTTCCTTCCCAAGCTATCCTCATTCCTATTTCTAAATCTCCAACAAAAACCTCTTCTCTTAAAAATGTTTACATAAGAAAAAGAAAGTTTCAAGTGCATGATGATGATATCACTGCACCTACTCCTTTATCATCTACACCTTTCATTCAAACCAACCCTAAACCATTCAATCCTCCACCATCACCATCATCAAATCCATTTGTTCAACCACAAACACTTGAAGGACAAGATCCTTCAAGAACCATCCCATTGGCAGTAAATTATCCTCTAGAATTGCATGCAGTGAAAGATGAAATGAGGTAATTCTATACAGAGGATGATCCAGCTAAAAGAAAGTTTCCATCCCTTCATGGCTTCAGACCTCCAAAGAACATGGATGAGTATCTGAAACTCAAAGTTAGGCAAGCGTAATATGCTGCTAAGTATGAAGGTCAAGGGCAAGGTGATAACAACGTCTCAAGTCGAATGCAGTATGGGCTTAATAAAGTCAAGAAATTGGAAGACTATACAAGAGACTTAAGCAAAGAGATGTCAAACTTACCACCATAAGCTGATCTGCAAAAGAAGCTGAGGAAAGATCTCTTAGAGCTTATCATGAGAGATAAATTTTATCCTACCAAAGTTGAACAATTTAAAGATACTAAAGTAGAAGTCTGATAAAAAGACCCATGTATTGACTTTGCTCAAGTCCAATGGAAGAGTTGAACACATTTCAAGGGAGGATGCATTAGGTCTGAATGCAGCTGACCTCCTAGATCTTTTAGATCTTCAACTCTGCAGGGATGAAGATGACGAAGATTCCCTCAACTTTGAGCTGTAATTCAAAGGGCGAGTTAGGAAAAAACTGATGAGAGAATAAAGATCATGAATAAAGAAGTGTTTTTGCATCATCTGTTCTATGGGGAGATTGTTGGCCCATGTAATCAAACCCAGAAGAACAAATGATATGAAAAGCCAAAACTGGTTCTCAACAGTTGATCACAATAAGCAGTGCATGTCCTAGATTCTCCCCAATGACAGTGGTTATCTATCAGCTGATGACTCTAGGTGCTGATCTTCACAACAACTGTTAATCAAAGAACTGCTGAAGTATAAATACTGAAACCCTAACAACTATTGTCTCTCAAGTACTGATGAAGATTAAAGCACTGCTGACTCAAGGTCTGATCACCCTTTGAAGAAAGAACTAATCTCCAACATCAGTGCTTAGGCAACAATAGTGGGAAGCTGCATCAGTGTTTGTGTAATCAGTTGTTTATTGTATCAGTGTTTTGCATGCATCAGTGTTTAGAGTTTGTTAGTCTATTAGATGTCACTGTGTAGGTGACGTCAGCATTAGATGATCAGTGGTTTGGATTGTACTATAAATAGAACAGTACCTGTACTGTTCTATTAGCTCTTTTGCACCAATCATCTTGTAGAACAAACTAGCGAGCTCAGGCTGAGGGGGAGTTTAGTGTTCATGCATGCATAGTTAAACTTTTGTAATTCATACAATCTTTTGGCTAATGAAATCATGTATGATGAAAACTATTCTTCTTTGATTGTGTTATAAAGTTTATTTCCATTTCCGCTGCACGTCATTCTCTGTTTCATATTTCATTTCTGTTAAACACAATCTAAAGAAACTCAGATCCTAACAACAAATATCACTATCATACAAAACGTACGAATACGATGAAAAGGTAAAAAATCGCGGTGACATTTTCGTAGTTATTTACTCGTAGAGTAATTATCAAAATTACCCGACAAATGATCTTGTAGGTTAATTTTGTAAAATATTCTTATAGGTTAATTTTGATCTTGTAGGGTAATTTTGTAAAATGTTCTTGTAGGGTAATTTTGATCTTGTAGGGTAATTTTGTAAAATGTTTTTGTAGGGTAATTTTGATCTTATAGAATAATTTTGTAGAGTATCATAATTACTCTACAAATTATCTTGTATGATTATTTTGATCTTGTAAGGTAATTTTGTAGAGTATCATAATTACTCTACAAGTGTATCAAAATTATTCTGTAAGTTTCAAAATTACCCTATAAGAACATTTTGCAAAATTATCATACAAGATCAAAATTACCCTACAAGATCATTTGTAGAGTAATTTTGATAATTACTCTAAGAGCAAATAATTACGAAAATATCACCGCGTTTTTTTTTTTTCATGCCTTTCATACCATTGGCGAAGCTTCGCCCCCCCCCCCCCCAATTTTTCCGAAATCGGGGGGGGGGGGGGGTGGAAACGTATATACCTAAAAAATTTCTATACGAAAGTACTATTCATAACACTACGCATCGAAAAGTTCGAGGGGTCGGGCGCCCCCTCGGAAGTCTTCTAAGCTGCGCCCCTGTTTCATACCTTTTATACGATAAAATTATTTCTACGTCAACTTAACTATATAAATATACGCTTGAGCATAAGAAAAATTGTCTAAAATGGTTTACACATAATAGGATGAGGTAATGGTAATAAATATGTACTCGTTAATATCACAAACTTGAAGTGGGGTTGCATGATTATAGCCTTATCACATTTGAATATTATTAATTTAGTAATTAACAATAATTCCGATAACATGGGACTCTTAATATTAACCTTTTTCGATAATGATGATTTCCATTAAAAATTGACAAGTACTTTTGGTAGTGATTTGTTACGAATAGAGTATTTTAGAACAGAATAATGGATTTTAATAATCCAAACTATTATACGGTCTGTTTGTGGTAAACGCATATAATGTATATATGTGTGAGTCATCGGGAGACAAAAGTGAAAATGCACTAATTTTAACGTTATTTTATTAATTTCGTGAAAATAACGTTAAAAGCTGAGGACGGTTAATCAAGCATCATGTGGTGATGTTGATAGCTGAAAGACAAAAGGGTTGATGCGCTAATCGGTGTTTGCCCGGATTGTTGAGTGTTATGTGCCTTATGTCCAAGGCTTGATGTAAAACTACTATCGAGCCGGTGGTTTCACTGGAAGCAGCCTCTCTATTCCTACGGGGTAGAGATAAGGTTGTCTACATTTTACCCTTCTTAGACCTTACCTTAGCTTTGCTATTGGTGGGATTTACTGAGTATGATGATGATGAATAATCCAAACTACTAGCCTTTGGCCGGCATGGTCCTAACTACAAAACTAATCAGTAGTGGTCCCACATTTTCACATAATGTAAACTAATGGATCTTTGTTAACAAAACCTTAATTTCTTTTTATCCTCTTATCATTTTCGGTTTAGTAAAGGTCTATTGGTTTACAATATATGAAAAGATGGAACCACCACCGGTTATTTTTGAAGTTAGGATTGTTGCCGGCCAACAACTAATAGTTAGGATTATTAAAATCTATTATTCCAAATATATAGCTTAAAACTCTAACTATAGCTTAATATATATTGAGAGTGTTCATTGTTCACTTATATGCCAATGTTCAAGCTCGGTTAATCCACTTGAGCTCAAGTCCATTCATTTTATACATCTACAAAGCTTATGGGCGGGAATAGTGGTTGCTAGCTGCTGTGCTACCACAGCAGCATGCAATTGGCAATTTTTTTTTTGTTTTCACGTCTCTGAAGCCGCTTGGGAGGGAATTATGGTTGCCAGCTGCCGTGCTGCCACGGCAGTTGGTAATTGACAGTTTTTTTTTGTTTTCACTTCACCGAAGCCGCTTTTAAATAGAAATCGATCTTATTTTCAACCAGAGTTTATGTCTTGGCGTGTTGGTTTGAATGGTTCTTTGTTTTCTTTCTTGCCCGTGTTCGAACCTTGGGGTCGACGTTTTTTTTCTGCATTTTGGTATGCGCTCAGTATATCAACGTCGCCGCCTCTTATATTTCCCTTTTGTCATCCATTTTCCTCGGGGTGCGCTTCTGGTCGTATACTCTATTATGGCGGAGAAAATCCATCAGGGCCGGTTTGTAGGGTTTCGTTTTCAAACTTATTTCGATTTAGGGTTTCGTTTTCACTTATTTCCATCAGGGCCGGTTTGTAGGGCCGGTCTAGATTAACTGACACGCCACAGGTATAATACCCACAAGGTTATTCCTTTAAGTGGGCTACCAGTTTTCACATATGCAACTGTCAGGTGTACGCCTACACCCCGTGCTTAGGTCGTGGCCATTTCTTTGAATGATGCCAAGGATATCCGGGACATGGTCATTTAACCCCCAAAGGCCATACACCAAATAATACAGAATAAAACAAGTTATGTAAATGAATTAATCACAATCCGATTTAAAAGATTACATACCCGACCAAACGGTATTATATATTATTATAATACCGTATCCCAAGCCCGTATAGGGAAAATAAGTTAAGAGTATTTACCTGAGCAAAGTATAAATCAAATACAGCAAGTGCACGTAGCTTTTACTGGGCTCCTAATCTGGAACGAAGGTTTTTAATAACCTATTAGAATCCTAACGGGTCTTTAATTAAGCTTAGACTTAGACCGGTTAGTTTTCAAAAGGAAGACACGGTTCAAACGCATGATAAAGCGAAGACCGGTTTAGAATGTGGTTTTGAACCGACAAGCTTGTATGCTTGTTTAATATGGGTAACTTAAACACATTCTGGATTTTGAGATAAAAACGATATGGTTTGACCCGCTTCGGCTAATATATGCAAACTAGTTACATAAGTCGGTCCGAACGTGAAAAGTGCGTAACGGGTAACCAAATGAGTCACATACAGGATTCCTAAGTTAATATGCCTTAAATATGTTGTGACATCAGTAAGATATCTTCTATTATGCCCAAAACGGATTTAAACTCAAATTATGCCCCGTAAGGGCATTTTGGTCATTTAATAGGTTATAAAAGAGTTTAAATAATAATCTGAGTTACAGGTCTGATGTAATTAGTAAAAATACTTAATTTACTAAGTTATATCAGTAGGGTATAACCTATGTGTGAAATTTAACATTTCTAACCATACTATGCACCGAATGGGCATTTTGGTAATTTCACCTAAGGTTTAAAGGTCAAATCTGGAAATCCGAGTTTAAAACTTTTGCTTACTTTTAAAATATAAAATTTTACTGAATATATCAGTAGGCACCAATCCTTATATGTTTAAAATAGTTTTAATACATACTATGCGTTAAAAACGCTTAAAAGGCGATTTGGAGCCATTTCCGGGTTTTCAAAGGTAAGCTGATGTTTTTATTATTCCAGAAGGCTCAAAATAACTTATTTATCATATTGGATCAGTAGAAAAAGGTTTGGGGTCAAAAGGATTTGTAAAACTCATTTTATAGCCAAAAGGGCAAAACCGACAATAACCGAATCAAGCTTAAAACTCTATGTTATGCTTAGCCCAAAAATAAATAAAAATCTCCAAAAATCCCAAAATATTATTTTATATCAGTGGGTAAAAAGTTTGGTATCAAAAATCGGGTTTAGATAGGCTATATGCTAATTACACCGTTTAATTACTAAAAAGCTTTCTAATTACGCTAATGAGCATAACTCTTAATCCAGACCTCAAACTGATGTCAAATTATAGGTACAAGTTTATAAATCACTAACTAAGGTCTCTGTTCTTTTATATTTTCAAAAATTACGTTTTAAGGTCATATGGGCATAATAGTCAACATTTAGGCATTTAACGGAATTATGCATGTGGATCGGATAACTAATGAACCAAGTTGTATAATCTCAGAGGGTTATACTTATAGGTAACTTGGTCCTAATAAAGCTCTAAGGCATTTCTAAACTATGCTCAAACGGGTCAGAACTGAAAGTCAAAGCAGAAGTCAAACTATGCGACTTTCGGTCCCGAACCGAGCCTAAACTGAAAATTATCGAGTTGAACATGTTTAGACATGTTCTTACATTAATTACCAAGTTATATTAATGACAAAACAGGTTGCATAACTTCTACATTGCTAATTATGCATTTATTTGGAAATTAGCTTTCTGTTAACTTTTTAAGATTAACTTTGACCCGACAATTGACCTAGTTAGAGTGGGAATCAGAGGGTGCCCTTTTAAGGGTTTATTGCCCCCATAATTACCAACTCATAGGTACTTTCAATTTGGAATTTGACTGGACAAATTAAGATTAATGACGAACTCAAATCTTAATTACGACGGTTTGACTTTAAGCTAATAAACTAAGCAAAACTGAATTAAGAAAGGTTAAGGACACTTACAAAGGTCCTATGCACGACTAAGGATCACTAGGAAGGGTGCTTGAGCTCCAGGTACTTCCAGAAACCAAGTTGTGAAGCTTTCAAGTGAATGAGCATTTGAAGAACCCAACTCATGGCCTTTATATAGGTTTCTTAGAGCTTTAAGATCATTCCAACAAGGTCTATGGATGTTATGAGATCATACCAAGTGTCCCTAGGCCCTTAAAAACCATCAAACAAGCCCATAGAATCGAAAAACAAGCATCTAAGTCGGTGTAACCTGCTGAAACAGGCACCTGCCTGTGTTTTCTGATGTTGGGGGTGCCAGGCAGCCTGCGTAAGGTCCTGCCTGGGCTTACGCGACCCGTGTGAGGCCTGGGTCTCCGGTCAGCAAGTTTCAAATATTGCAATTTTGATCCCTGGTCCTTCTAAACTCATTTTTAACATGATTTCGTGCACTTTTAACCCCCAAACTTGACTTTTAAGGTCCCCAAGTCATAAACCAACTTTGTTAAGTCCTCGGTTATTCATACGATCACCGAAAAGCCTTAAATTTCAATGTTGACGCTTTTAACCCCTCGTATACGAATATTGTCATAACTTTCTCATACTTTATTGAAACCTTGTGAAATTTTTATCACTTATTCTCGTGAGTATAATTAATCATTAAAAAGCTTCGGGTTTGCTAAAAGTTCACTCAGAGGTATACTTTAAACATGTTGACACATTTAGCCCCTGTAGTTTGTAATTCCTCACTTTCTTTCACAATTAGCTTCGTATGATCCATGATTCATTTGTTTAAGGGTATAAACATCATGTAGGGTTATTGAAAGATATATTTATTCATTGTTGACACTTTGAACCCTTTTACTCACATAGATTCCTTGTTTGTCAACTTTAGTCCTTCTAAATCAATCCTTCACACGTTTTAAGTCCATGACACGTGTTGATATATTATTGGACATGAATTTTCGAGGTGTTACATCCTCACCCCCTTAAAAGAAATCTCGACCTCAAGATTTACTGAAATAATTGAGGGTACTTCTCTTTCATTGTGGACTCTACCTCCCACGTATACTCGGGACCCCTGCGGGCATCCCATTTAACCTTTACAATTGGCACATGCTTCCTTCGAAGCTTCTTTACCTGTCGATCCTCGATCGACAAAGGTTTTTCCATAAATTTTAAGCTCTCATCTATGTGCACATCTGTATGTGGCATGACTAGCGATTCGTCAGCTAGACATTTCTTTACATTGCAGATGTGGAATACATTATGAATACCACTGAGCTCTTCAAGTAAGTTTAACTTATAAGCCACTGCTCCTACACATTCGATGATCTCGAATGGTCCTATATTCCTTGGGCATAACTTACCTTTCTTACCAAATCGCATCACTCCCTTCCAGGGTGATACTTTAAGCAGAACCTTATCACCAACCTCAAACTGTAGAGGTTTTCGCCTCTTATCAGCATAACTTTTCTGCCTATCCCTGGCAGCTTTCAGGCGGTCACGAATCTGGACAATCTTGTCCGTTGTTTCAAGGACTATATCAGGTCCTGATAACTGAGCTTCTCCTACTTCTGCCCAACAAATAGGCGTTCTGCACTTCCTACCATATAATGCCTCAAAAGGCGCAGCCTTAATGCTTGTATGATAGCTATTGTTATAGGAGAACTCGATCAATGGCAGGTGGTTATCCCAACTACCAACTAAGTCAATCACACATGCACGAAGCATGTCTGATGTGTGCAAAATGCAACATATAAATTTCATCAATTGTGGCATAAAACTAACCCTTTTTTAGTACTAATGTTGGAAAAAGTGTGCTTTTGTCTTCCTTTTGTATTTTCAGGATTAAATGAGCTCAAATTAACAAAAGAAGCAAAAAGACAGCAAAATCTAACATAAATACAAGAAAAGGAACAAACGTGACATGCCCGACCCCACGACAGCATCTTCCTAAGCAAAACAAGAAGACAGAAGACTGAACACGCCCCGTGCTCAGCCAGCACGGGGGCGTGCCCAAGTGTCAGCAGAAAAGACAAAGTGGTAGAAGTTTCTATTGCCCACCACGGGGCCGTGGTCAACTATAAGATTCGCACAATCCAGGCAAATCTTCATAGTACAAAGATTCTTCTGCACACGGGGTCGTGCTCAGCGGACACGGGGCGTGGTCAACTAATAAGAAAAGCTGCATTAAATGAAGAAAGAGAAGGATGTGGACACGGGGCCGTGCCCACTGGACACGGGGCCGTGCCCGAGCTTCTGTTCAACCTATAAATAGGAGTGCTTGGCTCAAGCTCAAACCATCCCTTGGCACACCACCTCTCTCACACTTCACCCACCACCCACCACCACCATAACACCATCATCCACCACCATCATCCATTGTCAATCATAGAGTGTGTGAGTCGTCTCGGGATCCAAGATTGATCGTAAGAGTTCTTGACAATCAAGGCCACGTTTGCCTAAGTCTCTTACATCACTTGGTGAAGACAAGTGTCTAGTGTAATACTTTTTATTTCTAATCTTTTCGCACTTTTTACTTGGTTTTGTATTAATGACTTTAACAACTAGTTTCTTATGTTGAAGGTGATTCTTCCTTATCGTTTGTCCGTGGTGTCTTGACATTATTTTACTGTCTATATAAAATAAAAGATTTTCACCATTCATATCTCCACGGTCTATATGGAGGTATGTTGGCTACCTGGTCGGCGGTTAAGGGAACGGTTTGGTAAGAGTCTTGCCATTGTTCAGCGTTTAGAGGTCCTGCAATGGACCTGGGTCAAATTTAGTAGGACCTCCTTCAATACTTAACGGTATTGGATGGCGGGGGTCCAAACTCTTTGATCCCCTCATAAGTTAACTACTATTAATACTATAACCCGGCTATTTAGGACTGTATCCCTGCTGACTCAGACTACTTAGTCGAGGGTAACGTCACCTCCAAAAGAGGGGCCTACCATAATTTGCATTAATAACTTAATTAATTATCTTTTAATAATCCGACCCTTTAGGATTGTATCCTTGCTGACTCAAACTACTGGGTTGAGGGTAACGTCACCTTCAAAAGAGGGGCCTACTACAATAACTAAGATAATCTCTTAAATAAGTGCAAAAGTGCGGAAATAATCAAAGGTTACACTATACACGAGTCGGAACCAAGTGATTCATCTTGTCTATTTGTTTTTATTTTATTTTTACTTTTCAGCATTTTAGTTAGTTTTTATTTTCTTAGTTTAAAACATTTTTCTAACTTTTTGATTTGATTAGACGTTGAGGATAAACCGGTACTAAAAGCTCTTGTGTCCTTGGACGACCTCGGTATCTTACCAACGCTATACTACGCTCACGATGGGTGCACTTGCCCATATGTGTGTTTAGTGTTAGTAAATATCGTGTTTTATAAATTTAAAACTTGGCTAAAAAAAGTGTTAAAGGGCTTAAAATATACACCTAATATATATAACACTTCACACGCATCAAGTTTTTGGCGCCGTTGCCGGGGACACATGGATTTTAAGAAAGTTAGGAATCAACGGCCTAATCGTTTTTCTTATTTTTCATTTTTTTAGGATTTTTCTTAGTTTTTCAGTTTCTGCAGAGCTCAGCACGGGCCGTGCCTGGTCGGACACGGGCTGTGCCCAGCATTATCACTGGCAGTTTTTATTTTCCGAGTTACAGAGAGCTGAGCACGGGGCCGTGTCGGTGCAACACGAGGCCGTGTCCAACTCCCAGTAACAGGGATCCGGAGAACAATTACTGTAAATTTGACCACGGGCCGTGTTCACTGAGCACGGGGCCGTGGTGAACCTTCTGACCAACGTTCTTTTCTGTTTTTATCGCAGGACTTGGAACCTTGGCGCCACATTTGAACTTCCTACGTAGTGCATGAGCTCCAGTTCTAGTAGAGACATAAAAGAACCTCTAGAAGAACCCGAACGCTTTCTCAGAAAAAGACTTAAAGCTAAAAATCAAGGGAAAGTTTCGGGGGACCCACTTCCAATGGCGGATCAACGTACCCTCATGGATTACCTACGGCCCACCGTAGGTAATCTCGGCGCCGCTATCAATGCACCGAATGTCGAAACCAATAACTTCGAACTTCGAACACATTTGATACAAATGCTTCAAAACTCCGCAACCTTCCATGGGCTTGCGGACGAGGATCCCCATCTACATATTACTAATTTCTTAGAAATATGTGATACCTTTCGGATCAATGGAGCATCAAATGACGCCATCCGCCTTCGAATGTTTCCATTTTCACTAAAAGACCGAGCTAAGGCTTGGCTTAACACCCTCCCAGTTGGCTCGGTAAACACCTGGGATGAACTAGCCCAAAAGTTTCTATATAAGTATTTCCCTCCTGCTAAAACGGCTAAATTAATGACTGAAATTAATACATATTCACAAGAGGATGGGGAATCCTTATATGAAACTTGGGAAAGGTTCAAGGAGCTACTAAGAAAGTGTCCTCATCACGGTCTTGCGGTATGGCAACAAGTATCCACTTTCTACAATGGGTTGTTGCCACATACAAGACAAACACTTGATTCTAGCTCCGGGGGACTTTTAGGTAATCGTCGCCCAAATGAAATATATAATCAAATTGAGAAAATTGCTCAAACCAATTTTCAATGGCACACTCCCCGAGGTAATAAATCTATTGCCCCGGGCGCCCATAAGGTTGATGAAAGCACTTCTTTACAAGCCCAAATCGAGGCCCTCTCTTCGAAAATCAAAAAGCTAGAAATGACAAAAACGGCCTCGGTTATGGCTTGTGAAGGATGTGGTGGGCCACATGAAAATTGGAGTTGTATGAAAGAAGTAGATGACCAAACAGAAACGGTAAACTACATTGATAATAGACCTAGGCCGTCGGGTCCACCAACGGGTACCTACAACCAAGGATGGCGTAACCACCCTAATCTTGGTTGGAGAGATCCCGACAATAGTAGTAACCAACAAAACCAACGAACTAACTTTCAACAACCACAAAATTTTTCTCAACAACAAGGTGGAAGAGAAAGGCTTGAAGATACTGTATCTCGCCTCATCTCCGACACCGAAAAGAAAAACTCGGATCGATTTCAACAATTGGAATCGAATTTTAGAAATCAACAAGCTAGCATTCAAAACATTGAAAAACAATTAAATCAAATAGCTCAAAATTTCTCCGAGAGACCACAAGGCGCATTACCTAGCAATACCGAAACCAACCCAAAAGCACAAGTACATCTCATCACATTGAGAAATCGAACTGTGGGTCCCGAGGTGGCTCCATTACCGCCAGATGAAAGAAGCCAGTCCAGCCAAACCACGACTCCACCCGCACCCCCAACCAGAAAAGGCTTCTTTACCAAATCAAGAGCCCACCAAGACTCCTCCAATTCCGTACCCCGGTAGGTTAAATCGTCAAAAGACCGATGAGCAATTCGCAAAGTTCGAAAATTTACTAAAACAATTGCATGTTAATATTCCTTTTATCGAGGTACTTACCCAAATGCCTAAATATGCAAAATTTATGAGGGACTTCCTCACTCATAAAAGGAAAATTGAATCATTGCAATTAGTTAACTTAGGCGAAGAATGCTCCGCCATAGTACTCAACAAACTTCCACAAAAGAAAATCGATCCCGGAAGCTTCACAATTCCTTGCTCGATTGGGGAATCCCCCGTTCGTAATGCATTAGCCGATCTTGGGGCTAGCATTAACCTCATGCCCACATCGATGTTCAAACGACTCGGCCTAGGAACAACGAGCCCTACAAAGATGAGCATACAGCTCGCCGACAGATCCGTCAAATTCCCACAAGGTGTCGCTGAAAATCTATTGGTCAAGGTTGACAATTTTGTTTTCCCAACCGACTTTGTCATCCTAGACATGGAAGAAGACGCCGATGTTCCTCTCATCCTCGGGAGGCCATTTCTAGCCACCGCCCAAGCAGTGGTTGACATGAATGACGGAACACTAACATTGAAGTTTGGGAACGAGGAAGTAAAGTTTGGAGTTGGAAAAAGAGTAGAAGACGAAAACCCGGTCGACTACATGAAGGTCATAGACTCAAGCTTGGATGACGCTCTCCGACGGTGTAACATGGGATGCGAAACATCCCACTTGAGTGACATATGACCAGGCTTTGGGTCTAGCCAAGGACCCTTATAAACGTGGCGCACCACGGAGGCATTCCGCGGAACTATCCTTAGTTTAGTTTAGATTATTTTTTATGTTTTCTAGTTAGTTTCAATTTTCAGGAATAAAACACACTTGAGATGACAAAAGATACAAGGGAAGCTTGAACCAGTACCCCATGCAGGAAAACAGGACCATCTGACAAAATTCTTCGTTTACAGTAAGTTCGGCACGGGCCGTGTCCACCCAACACGGCCCCGTGCTGCACAGTCTGTAGAAAAGACCCAGTTCAGGTAACTGGACACGGGCCGTGTTCACCCAACACGCCCCCGTGTCCAGGCTTCTGTTTCTCTTGATTTAATTTTGTTACTGGCACTTGAACACGGGGCCGTGCCCGGACAACACGGGGCCGTGTTCAGCGCCCAGTAACACAAAATTTTTGCTTTTCACATTTTTTTACACATTCAATCAACCTAAAAACTTATTTTTGGGACACATTGAGGACAATGTGTAATTTAAGTGTGGGGGGGATGCTAAAACCTTGAATCTTGCAAAGTCCTAAATACAAGCCTTACACAAAACTCTATTGGAACCGCTAATCACCCCAATTTTTTTCAAAAATTTTCATTTTTTTTACTTGTCTAGGTTTAACTTGCGAATTTCAAAGTTCTAAAAAGGTTATATTTTTACAAATTTACAACCGATAGCGTCGTGATAAAAAGAACCAACATAAGAAAAATATGAAAAGGCATGACAAACTTAGTTAAAATTTGATTATATATACTTGATCACATAAAAAACCCATTCCCACAAAAGTGAGTTTTGAGCCTTTATTGAGCATACAATTACATATCATTAAACTAAATGCTCATTTTTCGTTTCTTGTGTGAATAGCCGCTTGGTTCTTACGACTCTAGAACTTGCCATGACGATACATTCCCGGTCCTTACCAACTTAAACCCGAGTAAGTAAATGATGGAGGCATTAGGACTAACCCTTTTTATTTCTACACCATTATTTTTCTTTTTTTTTTACCACCTACCCAAAATCCCCCTAGTTAGCCCCTTTGAGCCTAAACCTTTTCATTTCATAACCCAAACCAAACACCCTTTCACCCACCAAAACCTTTTTCATTTTTAACCCTTTGTTTTAGTAACTAGCTCGGTTGTTTGTATGACTTTTCAAAAAAAAATATATATATATATATATATATATTGATGATAAAGCAAAAGAAAATAAACAAACAAGTTCATCAAAAATAACTTTGTTTGAATAATAGCTTCATCAAAATAAAAGTTACAAAAATAAAAAGTCTTACGAAAACCGACGCTTGTTACGCTTTTCGCCCTTTTTCTACTAACCACTAACCCAACCACCTACCTTTAACCCAAGCCTAACCCTTCACCCAAAAAGTCCTCTTGATATTTACAAAGGTATATAAGTTAAAAAGGAGGAGGATTGATTGCTTGGCAAGCTTATGGTAGGAGTAAGTTCCATGCCGCTCTCGAGTGATCCACAAAAATACATTTTCGGCCGAGTGTTGAGTGATCCCCGTGAGGTATGTGAACTTGTATATAAAGAGAATTTTAAAGAGGCTTGTTATGCCCTAATAAGTAGTTTATCTTATGAAAAGTTTTAAATAAATCATGACGAATAGGATTGTAAATAAATAAAAATAAGACTTAATAAAGAATCTTGGAAATCCCGACACTCTATGACAAGCCCAAAAACGTTCTCTTCTACCCATTCCATTTGGGTGTGTAAAGCCACATTATAAAGAGTTTTGCTTGAGGACAAGCAAAGATTCAAGTGTGGGGGTATTTGATGTGTGCAAAATGCAACATATAAATTTCATCAATTGTGGCATAAAACTAACCCTTTTTTAGTACTAATGTTGGAAAAAGTGTGCTTTTGTCTTCCTTTTGTATTTTCAGGATTAAATGAGCTCAAATTAACAAAAGAAGCAAAAAGACAGCAAAATCTAACATAAATACAAGAAAAGGAACAAACGTGACATGCCCGACCCCACGACAGCATCTTCCCAAGCAAAACAAGAAGACAGAAGACTGAACACGCCCCGTGCTCAGCCAGCACGGGGGCGTGCCCAAGTGTCAGCAGAAAAGACAAAGTGGTAGAAGCTTCTATTGCCCACCACGGGGCCGTGCTCAGCGGACACGGGGCCGTGGTCAACTATAAGATTCGCACAATCTAGGCAAATCTTCATAGTACAAAGATTCTTCTGCACATGGGGTCGTGCTCAGCGGATACGGGGCGTGGTCAACTAATAAGACAAGCTGCATTAAATAAAGAAAGAGAAGGATGTGGACACGGGGCCGTGCCCACTGGACATGGGGCCGTGCCCGAGCTTCTGTTTAGCCTATAAATAGGAGTGCTTGGCTCAAGCTCAAACCATCCCTTGGCACACCACCTCTCTCACACTTCACCCACCACCCACCACCACCATAACACCATCATCCACCACCATCATCCATTGTCCATCATAGAGTGTGTGAGTCGTCTCGGGATCCAAGATTAATCGTAAGAGTTCTTGACAATCAAGGCCATGTTTGCCTAAGTCTCTTACATCACTTGGTGAAGACAAGTGTCTAGTGTAATACTTTTTATTTCTAATCTTTTCGCACTTTTTACTTGGTTTTGTATTAATGACTTTAACAACTAGTTTCTTATGTTGAAGGTGATTCTTCTTTATCGTTTGTCCGTGGTACGCCATGCAGAGATACAATCTTATCTATGTACAATTGGGCTAACATGTTGGAGCTATAGGTCTCCTTAATGGGTAGGAAATGTGCTGACTTAGTCAGTCTATCTACTATCACCCATATAGTATCATTTCCTTTCTTTGTCTTTGGCAACTTGGTGATAAAATCCATTGTCACCGTCTCCCACTTCCAGGTGGGAAGCTCAGGCTGTTGTAGCAAACCTGACGGCTTTTGGTGCTCAACTTTAACTTGTGCACACATCAAACATTTAGCTACATAGGCAGCTATAGACTTCTTCAAGCCTATCAACCAAAAATTTGCTTTCAGATCCTGGTACATTTTGTCAGCTCCAGGATGAATGGAGTATTTAGAACTGTGGGCTTCCTGGAGGATAACATCCTGAAGTCCTCCATAAACTGGAACCCATATTCGTCCATTTAATCTTAGGATTTCGTCCTTGCCATAGGATAACTGCTTTTTAGTTACTCCTAGCTTTTCATCAGGATAGTTAGCCTCCAATACAGCTTCCTTCTGCGCAGCTAACAACCTTTCATTCAAACTATTCTTTATCTCAATGCTCTTGGCATTGATCCTTATAGGCTTCACTCTTTCCTTTCTACTTAAGGCATCGGCGACTACATTTGCCTTGCCTGGATGGTATCTTATTTCGCAGTCATAGTCATTCAGAGTTTCCATCCATCGTCGCTGCCTCATGTTCAAGTCCTTTTGATTGAACAGATGTTGGAGGATTTTGTGATCCGAATAGATCACGCACTTGGTACCATACAAGTAGTGCCTCCAAAGTTTTAGTGCAAATACAACGGCACCCAACTCCAAGTCATGGGTCGTGTAGTTCTTCTCGTGCACCTTTAACTGTCGAAAAGCATAGGCAATAACCTTGCCTTTCTGCATAAGCACACATCCCATACATGTGTGCGATGCATCACAATATACTACAAATTCCTCTATTCCATCAGGCAACGTCAATATTGGAGCATTGCTCAACTTTTGCTTAAGGATGTCAAAGGATTCCTACTGCTTAGGACCCCAGTCAAACTTAATATTCTTATGTGTTAACGAAGTTAGGGGTGCAGCAATCCTTGAGAAGTTTTCAATAAATCACCTATAATATCCTGCTAAACCTAGAAAGCTACGAATCTCCGTAGGCGCCTTTGGCTCTTGCCAATTCATGACAGCTTCAACCTTAGCGGGATCGACATGGATACCACGCTCACTAACCACATGTCCAAGGAATTGGACTTCACGAAGCCAAAATTCACACTTCGAGAACTTGGCATAAAGCTTCTCCTGCTGAAGTAGTTCCAGGATATATCGAAGATGCTTCTCATGGTCAGCTTGATTCTTTGAATAAATCAGAATGTCGTCAATGAAGACGATAACAAATTTGTCCAAGTAAGGTTTGCAGACACGATTCATGAGATCCATGAACGATGCTGGTGCATTAGTGAGCCCAAAAGGCATCACTAGTAACTCGTAATGACCATAACGAGTCCTAAATGCAGTTTTGTGTACATCTTCATCTCTAACCTTCAGTTGATGATAGCCTGACCTCAAATCGATCTTAGAGAAATAGCTTGCCCCTTGTAATTGATCGAACAGATTGTCGATCCCGGGCAAAGGATACCTATTCTTGATAGTGACTTTGTTAAGCTCGCGATAATCGATGCATAGACGCATCGATCCATCCTTCTTCTTCACAAACAAGATTGGCACTCCCCATGGAGACGAACTAGGTCTAATAAAATCTTTGGATAGCAAATCATCTAGTTGTGTCCTCAATTCCTTCATCTCTATTGGTGCCAGCCTATAAGGCGCTCTCGCGACAGGCGCTATTCCAGGGATGATGTCAATTCTGAATTCTACTTGCCTATCTGGTGGTAAACCAGGTAGTTCTTCAGGAAATACTTCAGGGTATTCAGAAATGACCGGAATATCTTCAACCTTAGGCTTCTGCTCATCAATAGTTACCTGTGCCATATAAATGACACAGCCCTTCTTCAGACATCTGGATGCCTTGAGCATAGACACTTACTCAGGCAATCCATACTGGGTATCTCCCTGAATGGTAAGTGACTCACCAGATGGAGTCTTAATCACCACTTGCTTCTTATTGCAGACGATCTGGGCTTGGTTATGAGATAACCAATCCATGCTTATAACTATATCAAAACCGGCTAACTTCAAAGGAAGTAAGGTTAATGGAAAAGAGTGGTTCCTAATGGATATGAAACATCCATCTAACACGGTTGACGCGGTTTATAAGGTACCATCAGCTAATTCCACCTCATATTTCACACTTAGGGTTTTAACAGGTAAATTTAGCAACTTACAAAACTTATTATCTACAAACGACTTATCAGCTCCTGAATCAAACAACACTCTTGCATAGACATCATTTATGAGGAAGGTACCTGTGATCACATTGTCGTCCTGAACGGCTTCCTTTGCATTCATCTGGAAGACCCTTGCATTGGTCTTCTTGACCTCTTCAGGCTTCTTGGCGTATTTAGGGCAGTTGGTTTTGATGTGCCCTTTCTCATTGCAATTGAAGCATGTTGCGTCTTTTATCTTCTTGCACTCTATCATCTTGTGCTCTTTAGACTTGCATAACCCACATGCAGGTGATCCTGATTGAGACTTGGTCTCAAGCCTGCATTTTCCAAAGTGGCGTTTTTGGCAAGTCTTGCACTTTGGCTTTTCCTCAGCTTGTTGGCTATTCTTTCCAGACCCAAACTTCTTGGAATCAGTGTTTCCTTTGTGCTTCTTCTCCGACCCTCGTGAGTTATCATCCTCACGCTTTCTCTTACCTTTTTCAGAATTCTTTAGCGATCTCAACCTTACCGCATCTATGGTAAGAGACAAAGATAGATCAGCTGCTGATCTAAAAGTAGCAGGTCTTGAAGCCTTAACACTGGCTTTGATTTATGGGGCTAAACCCTCAATGAAGTGAGAAATCCTTTTGGGTTCTGGTGTCACAAGGTAAGGAACCAATCTTGACATCGTGTTGAAGCTTGTAAGATAAGCTTGGCAATCTAGGTTTTTCATAACCAACGATAAGAAATCTGACTCAATTCTTTCAACCTCATGCTGAGGGCAGTAATTCTCCTTAATGAGAGCAACAAACTGATCCCATGTCAGATTGTAGAGTGGGATCTTTCCAGCTGCTTGAATGAGAGACTTCCACCATGCTAATGCCTCTACCTTGAATGATTGGGATGCATACTTCACTACATCCCTTTCAGCACAACCGCTGATATCGACCACGGTGTCTATTTCATCTAACCAAGTCATACAATCAATTGCCCCCTTCTCCCCAGTGAAATCCTGGGGTTTGCAGGAAACAAAGTACTTATAAGTACAGGACTTGGTACGTAGTTTATCATCAAATACTATCCTCTTGGATAGAACACTGTTTTGGTTTGAGGAATGTTGATCATCATCTTTCTTTGGCTCATCTTTCTTAGAGGGCGGCTTGCTGTGAGCGTCTGAATAAGTCTTAGGCTTGGAATGCGGTGCGGATAGGGTCCTACTTCGAGTCCCGCTAGATTCATTATATTGACGCTCTATAGCTTTTGTAACAACATTGTCTATTAATGCTTGCAGTTCTGCACCCGCTATGTTAATTCGGGTATTATCATGATCCTCCCTTGGGTGACTGTTGATCTCATCCGAGTCAGCCATGTAGTTTGAACTGTTACATAAGATATTGACAATAATTTATTTGGGAGTTTATTATGGAATTGTATTTTATGGCAATTCATTAACCATGGTAAACACAGACCATATTTGGTTAATTTGTTAATCATATTTATTTAGGATTTTTATTATAATTTATCCTAATTATAAAACAATAACAGTATTATTAGTGGCACAAAAGGCCTAGTCACAGGGACATACTAAATCATAACCCATGATTTCAGAGAATCAAGGCATTAAGGTTTGAACATAGTTCATTACCTTTTCTTGACAGGGAGTTGTAGGCTACCACTGTCTTTAGTCTCAGAGGACGTTAATTATAGCCCGTGGGCACTTCATCCTTAAGGGATGATTATTTTAATAAGGGAAATTGGAGTAATCCAATTTAAGGATGACTTATGCGATTTTATCGAATCACATTTTGCCAAGAATGTTAACATGTCTTCAGATGTTAACAAGGGTTTGAATCTTTTGATTAGGTTTTACCATCTTGGCCACGTCTGTAATGACATATAGACTAGGTTTTACCTTTAAGATTCTTTTTAATATTTAACGCAGAGCAATCCAAAACTGAGATGTTAATATGGATCTGAATCTAATTGTGGAACTACCATCTTGGCTCTGTCTTAAAATGACACATGAGCTAGGTCTTGTCCTTTTTAGATTTTGCCATTTTATTATAATGGTAGATCATATAAAAGGAATGATATTTTAAATCTAACCGTTCCATTAAAATTTAAACAAGTACGTGGTTGCCCTAAACAGGACTTCTAACTGAAACGACTTGCCCATGCAGGGGCTAATCAGAAAATAACAAAGGAAACAATTAAAAGACAAAATAAAACGAATTAGGATTAGTCCTATGTTCTTTGTCTAGACTCGAGACTGTGCAACTGTGTAACTGAGATTAAACACAGAAGGCTAGTGTTTAATTCACTCAGTGTTGGCTCTGATACCAACCTGTCACACCCCGATATTTCCACGTATTACCGGTGGGCCCGGTGGGGAGTATCGTGACGTAGTTGATATCATCATAGTCAAACAACACAAATTATAAATGCACAACGGACGCAAAAGATAGATTTATTTCAACTGAATAAATTGTAATATTAAGTACCACAAAATAGTTGAAACAGATCCACAGGCGGATCGAATAAAAAGGAAAACTGTTCAACAAACTTTGACATCTAGAGCTTGCGAGACTTGATTATTGATGCCTGGAGTAGCCAGCCTATTTCGTATAGTACCTGCACTTAGCCTTTTTTTTTTTGAAAATACGTCAGTTTACACTGGTAAATAAAACTTAACTGACTCATTTTGAAAAGAGTTTGAAAATTGATTTGAATGCACTTCGGCAAAAATATCTTTTATAACTTGGGACAATTATTTATATATAATCTTGTATACAGTTTTACTTATTTGTCGTCCATCAGGGTCGGTTTGTAGGGCCGGTCTAGATTAACTGACACGCCACAGGTATAATACCCACAAGGTTATTCCTTTAAGTGGGCTACCAGTTTTTACATATGCAACTGTCAGGTGTACGCCTACACCCCGTGCTTAGGTCGTGGCCATTTATTTGAATGATGCCAAGGATATCCGGGACATGGTCATTTAACCCCCAAAGGCCATACACCAAATAATACAGAATAAAACGAGTTATGTAAATGCATTAATCACAATCCGATTTAAATGATTACATACCCGACCAAGCGGTATTATTATAATACCGTATCCCAAGCCCGTATAGGGAAAATAAGTTAAGAGTATTTACCTGAGCAAAGTATAAATCAAATACAGCAAGTGCACGTAGCTTTTACTGGGCTCCTAATCTGGAACGAAGGTTTTTAATAACCTATTAGAATCCTAACGGGTCTTTAATTAAGCTTAGACTTTGACAGGTTAGTTTTCGAAAGGAAGACACGGTTCAAACGCATGATAAAGCGAAGACCGGTTTAGAATGTGGTTTTGACCCGACAAGCTTGTATGCTTGTTTAATATGGGTAACTTAAACACATTCTGGATTTTGAGATAAAAACGATATGGTTTGACCCGCTTCGACTAATATATGCAAACTAGTTACATAAGCCGGTCCGAATGTGAAAAGTGCGTAACGGGTAACCAAATGAGTCACATACAGGTTTCCTAAGTTAATATACCTTAAATATGTTGTGACATCAGTAAGATATCTTCTATTATGCCCACAACGGATTTAAACTCAAATTATGCCTCGTAAGGGCATTTTGGTCATTTAAAAGGTTATAAAAGAGTTTAAATAATAATCTGAGTTACAGGTCTGATGTAATCAGTAAAAATACTTAATTTACTAAGTTATATCAGTAGGGTATAAACTATGTGTGAAATTTATCATTTCTAACCATACTATGCACCGAAGGGGCATTTTGGTAATTTCACCTAAGGTTTAAAGGTCAAATCTGGAAATCTGAGTTTAAAACTTTTGCTTACTATTAAAATATAAAAATTTACTAAATATATCGGTAGGCACCAATCCTTATATGTTTAAAATAGTTTTAATACATACTATGCGTTAAAAACGCTTAAAAAGGCGATTTGGAGCCATTTCTGGGTTTTCAAAGGTAAGCTGATGTTTTTATTATTCCAGAAGGCTCAAAATAACTTATTTATCATATTGGATTAGTAGAAAATGTTTTGGGTCTAAAGGATTTGTAAAACTCATTTTATAGCCAAAAGGGCAAAACCGACAATAACCGAATCAAGCTTAAAACTCTATGTTATGCTTAGCCCAAAAATAAATAAAAATCTTCAAAAATCCCAAAATATTATTTTATATCAGTGGGTAAAAAGTTTGGTATCAAAAATCAGGTTTAGATAGGCTATACGCTAATTACACCGTTTAATTACTAAAAAGCTTTCTAATTACGCTAATGAGCATAACTCTTAATCTAGACCTCAAACTGATGTCAAATTTTAGGTACAAGTTTATAAATCAGTAACTAAGGTCTCTGTTCTTTTATATTTTCAAAAATCATGTTTTAAGGTCATATGGGCATAATAGTCAACATTTAGGCATTTAACGGAATTATGCATGTGGATCGGATAACTAATGAACCAAGTTGTATAATCTCAGAGGGTTATACTTATAGGTAACTTGGTCCTAATAAAGCTCTAAGGCATTTCTAAACTATGCTCAAACGGGTCAGAACTGAAAGTGAAAGCAGAAGTCAAACTATGCGACTTTCGGTCCCGAACCAAGCCTAAACTGAAAATTGTCGAGTTGAACATGTTTAGACATGTTCTTACATTAATTACCAAGTTATATTAATGACAAAACATGTTGCATAGCTTCTACATTGCTAATTATGCATTTATTTGGAAATTAGCTTTCTGTTGACTTTTTAAGATTAACTTTGACCCGACAATTGACCTAGTTAGAGTAGGAATCAGAGGGTGCCCTTTTAAGGGTTTATTGCCCCCATAATTACCAGCTCATGGGTACTTTCAATTTGGAATTTGACTGGAAAAAATAAGATTAATGATGAAGTCAAATCTTAATTACGACGGTTTGACTTTAAGCTAATAAACTAAGCAAAACTGAATTAAGAAAGGTTAAGGACACTTACAAAGGTCCTATGCACGACTAAGGATCACTAGGAAGGGTGCTTGAGCTCCAGGTACTTCCAGAAACCAAGTTGTGAAGCTTTCAAGTGAATGAGCAATTGAAGAACCCAACTCATGGCTTTTATATAGGTTTCTTAGAGATTTAAGATCATTCCAAAAAGGTCTATGGATGTTATGAGATCATACCAAGTGTCCCTAAGCCCTTAAAAACCATCAAACAAGCCCATAGAATCGAAAAACAAGCATCTAAGTCGGTGTAACCTGCTGAAACAGGCACCTGCCTGTGTTTTCTGATGCTGGGGGTGCCAGGCGGGCCGCGTAAGGTCCTGCCTGGGCTTACGCGGCCCGTGTGAGGCCTGGGTCTCCGGTCACCAAGTTTCAAATATTGCAATTTTGGTCCCTGGTCCTTCTAAACTCATTTTTAACATGGTTTCTTGCACTTTTAACCCCCAAACTTGACTTTTAAGGACCCCAAGTCATAAACCAACTTTGTTAAGTCCTCGGTTATTCATACGATCACCGAAAAGCCTTAAATTTCAATGTTGACGCTTTTAACCCCTCGTATACGAATATTGTCATAACTTTCTAATACTTTATTGAAACTTTGTGAAATTTTTATCACTTATTCTCGTGAGTATAATTAATCATTACAAAGCTTCGGGTTTGCTTAAAGGTCAGTCAGAGGTATACTTTAAACATGTTGACACATTTAGCCCATGTAGTTTCTAATTCCTCACTTTCTTTCACAATTAGCTTCGTATGATCCATGATTCATTCGTTTAAGGGTATAAACATCATGTAGGGTTATTGAAAGATGTATTTATTCATTGTTGACACTTTGAACCCTTTTACTTACATAGATTCCTTGTTTGTCAACTTTAGTCCTTCTAAATCAATCCTTTACACGTTTTAAGTCCATGACACGTGTTGATATATTATTGGACATGAATTTTCGAGGTGTTACAATGAATCCAATAAATCGGAATGTAAAAGCAAAATCAGATCAGTCACAAAAAGTTACTACAATTTATCATTGTATAACTTATAATGGTTTATATATTATATGGATGTTATTTAGCTTTAACCTTTTGTTAGTATTTGGTAATAGGTAATCTATTATATATAATAAATGAAAGTGATTTGGGCCACGTGTCACTTAATTAGGGAATCCTCAATTCTCTTTTCCCGCCCAACAGTACCACACTTCCATCCCTTTTATACTCCCTCCGTCTCCTTTTTTCCTTTTCAAAACCCTAGATCTGAATCTTCTTCTCCTTCTCCTTCTCCTATACTCTTCTCCCTTCTGAATCAAAGATCAAACCAAATCATCTCATCATGAATCATTCCAAGCGTCACCAGGTAAGCCCTATATCTTAATTTATTTCAGTATTGTAGCCCTAATTTGGGTTGCAATCCTAACTCAGTTTTCTTGATTTGTATGTTCCTCATGAATCAGTATTGTAGCCCTATAGTTGGGAAGATTCTTTCATCTTCTTCGTTGGCAAGGTTCTTCTATTTGAGTTTTGATTTGTATGTTTATAGATCTATGTTGATTTCTTCTTATTTTCATACAAAGTTTTTAATTAAACCCTAACGGTAATGATATGAGTACAACATCTGTTGATTATTGATCTGTGAATATGTTCACCGATTATTCTTTTTGAAATTAGGGTTTCATTTGCTTGAGATTTGAATCTTCCGATTGTTGAAGCCTTTGAAGCCGATCCTTTTAAATTTCCAGTTCCAGAGGTATTATCTGTTTGTAACAGCAGTGGTTCAGCATCTACAGTGGATTCAACATCTACAGTGGATTCAACATCAGGTGTTTGGTTAAGTTTTGGTCAGGTTTTCTGTTCAGTTTTGATGTTCACTTATCTAATTTTCATTTTATTTTTAGCCGTTCTATATGATTTTGAGGTTGATTTACGTGTCACTTGCTGTTGTCGTTTGATGTTGTTTGCTATTGTTGTTAAGTAAGGTAAAAATGTCCATTCTAATTACCTGAATATTGCGTATGATATCCTTTTAATTTTAATCGCCCAACAAGTTTTGTGGCCTGTTTCTTTCATATTTCATTATGATTTGTATGCTTTTAGGGTTTGATTTTATATTGGTCATCACATTAACGGTGAGTACTCAAGAATATTGGATGGTTTAATTAGTTTTATTTTGGGTATTTTTGGATGATTTCATCAATTTCTTTAGATAGTTCATGATTGAAGATGTAGTTGAAGTTATCATTTGAGTGAAATGAATGTTGATTTATCAGAAGATGCAGTTGAAGGTATCTTAAATAAGGTAATAATTGCATTACATCCCTGTTGAAAAATAGAATTGATAAATTTAGGGAAAGTGAGGTTAAAAGATGATAACCCAACAATGGAGATCTCATTCTACAGCTTCGATAAATTAAGGGTATTCTCATATAATGGTTCCTTGATTCTTCCAATGAAGCGGCACAACTTTCATTTATTATATATAATAGATAAAATAGATAATAGATGTTTGAAGAACAACAGATGTCCAAAGTGCTGATTCTTTGGAAGCATCCAGGAACCATTATATGAGAATAATTTATCAAAGTTGTAGAATGAGATCCTCCACTATTGGGTTATCATCTTTCAACCTCACTTTCCCTAAATTTATCAATTCTATTTTTCAACAGGGATGTAATGCAATTATTCCTCTTAATTAAATAGACAGAGCTTTGCTTCCTCTCAAAGGGTTATGGAGTGGTTATAACAGCTGATCATGCTAAGGACTGTTATTACTAATCACTGCTCCTTATAAAGACTGATGGACTTAAATACTGATGAGACCTATCCACTGTTGAAGACAAAGCCCTGTTAAAGACAAGCACTTATGTACATAAAGCCTGATCAACGAAAGGAAAACCACTGCTCAGTAGCAGCAGTGGTTCAGCATCTACAGCGGATTCAACTTTAGTATTTATGTATCAGTGTTTCTTATGTAACAGTGTTTAGTTTACCAGTGGTTTGTTATAGTTTATCTCTCGAGACAAACCGTATACAAACTCAAAGACGAACCACTACCCAACAACAACAGTGGTTCAGCATCAACAACATATATTCTACCTTTGTTTATGTTAACATTGTTTATATTTAACAGTATTTATCACATCAATGTTTTATACTCTGTTAGATTGTTAGATGTCATATTACTGACATGTTTATATGTAACAGTATTTATCACATCACCCCAGCATGCTAACTGATCTGTACTATAAATTGAGCAGTAGTTTGATCTTTATACTACTAAATAAAAATGAAGTACACTTGGATGATTATTAAGCTCCTCATTTTGAATTTTTTGGTATAGTATTCTTGAAATTGGTCTTTTTTTGCAAACAGATGTTTATGGGCCAACTTCTTTTTAAGGTCAAACATTTGTTTAAGTTCAAACATCTGTTTATGTCCAAACACATGTTTAAGGTCAAATATTTGTTTAACTCCAAACATCTGATATAGAAGGTCAAATATCTATTTAAGGTCAAACATCCTAAAAATAGTTAAAAATGATTTTTTTCATTAATCCTTAAAAGTCTGTTACAACCACTGTTTTGGTTCAAACATCTGATTGTTAAATGTTATCCACTGTTGAAAGACAACCCCTGTTTCTTCAATCTTCATGTTGACCACTGTCTGACTAAACATCAGTGTTTCAATAACTGTTGGCTATCCACTGATAGTTAAATAATAGTCACCGCTCAAATTTTTGTTGTTGACATCCACTGTTATTGACCATCATTGGTTTTCCTAAAAAACATCCACTGCTCACATTTTTATTATTGATGGTGTTAATTACTGATATATTTGAAATTATCAAATAAAAACTAGAATTACAATGAAATTACCATTTTACCTAATCGTTACATTCCAATGAGATAAGAGATCCTCCAACATTGTTTTTATGATAAAATTTAAAGTTAAATTAAAAAAAAAAAAATTCTTGATGACTATTTGTTGCAAATCAAATCTGTAATTAATGCTATTAGAAAAGTCATCATGACAATTGCTTTCAAATCAGATCAGTAATTACTGATAATATCAGTAATTTTGAAATTCAAAATATGCAAATTGGTAATTTAAAATTGATGTTCTCTCTCTTTTTTTCCTACTTTGCATATCATTTCTAATATTTAATTACTTTAATAAAACAGTATATAAGGATATACACTACTTATCTTTCAAAAATGAAGATGATGAATGAAAACAAAAATGAAATATATCATCTTGATATGATCTTCATGGATGAGATGGTACCGTATGTAATTGTCTTATAATTATAATTATTTTGGACATATGAATACCGAAATCTATACTTTTTATAAAAGGAGAAATCCCAATGACATAAGAAAAGCTGATGTGTCAGCAAGAAAAGTTGTCCAACAACGCTTTTCTTATGTCATTATTACATCATAAAGCCTAATTTAAAATCACTTTAAAATCCAAACCACTGCTCTACATTAAAATTTCAAAGGTCTAGCCCACTTTAAAATCCAAACTACTTGTGATTCCCAATAAACATCAGTTCCCAATAAACATCTGCCCTCAACATTTTATAATCAAACATCAGTTCCCAATAAGATATAATTCAAACCATATATTCTGGTTTCACATTCAAAATTTAAACCATATATCTATTATTATTATTATTATTTTTATTTTATTTTATATATAATAAATAATGATGATGATGATGATGATGATGATGATGATTTGGGCCACGTGTCACTTGATTAGGGCATCCTCAGTTTCATTTTCCCGCCCAACAGTTCTCCGTCCCCTTTTTTTCCTTTATCATCTCTTTAAATTAGATTTTGGCCTACATCCTTTAATTATTGAGATCATTCTCTCCATCTAAACCCCAATCTTCTTCCAGACGCCACCATAAAATCTTCTTATGTTCATCGATTATCTTCATTCAAAAGGTTTGTTCTTCTTTTTTATTGAAATACTTCCATGATTTCCGCTTATTTATACTAATCCTTTGTGTTTTGGGTCTTTTTCATGTAACCATTGCTAGGGTTTCGTTCGAGAGATAGATCGAGAGATGGGGCGACGGCTAAGGGTTCTGCGGTGTTTCTCTTACAAGATTCTTTCATCTTGAGGTTTGATTTGTATGTTTATAGATCTGTGTTGATTTTTCTTAACGGTGATGATATGAGTACAACATCTGTTAATTATTGATCTGTGAATATGTTCACCGATTATTCTTTTTGAAATTAGGGTTTATTTGCTTGAGATTTGAATCTTCCGATTGTTGAAGCCTTTGAAGCCGATCCTTCTGATTTCATATTTCATTATGATTTGTATGCTTTAGGTTTTGATTTTATATTGGTCATCACATTAATGGTGAGTACTCAATACTCGGCATTTGTTCATAAAGGATAAGAGAAAACTGAAGCTCTCTCTGACCCACTTTCAGAAAAAAATTTGGTGATATGTGGTTTGCCTTGATCATGGTATGTGTTTTTGTTTTTTATTTTTACTAAAGTTTTGTTATCTGAGTTGTGACTAAATGATGATTGTCAATGATCTGCTGCAGATAATGATGATGATTGTTCTACGGTTGTTTCCAGTATCATTGTTCCAACATCGTTTAAAGTATGTGTTTTTTGCTACTCCAATTTTGAAATTTTGAGTTTTTAATTTTGAAGTGATATACTCTAATTCTCGCTTTATATTTCAGTCTAATCACAGTTGTTTGAAATTAATACAATCTGTTGCGGGTTATTATAGGTTTGTATTAAAAGAAGCATAAAGTTAAATTAAACACAAAGAAAGATTTTTACATGTACATTTAAAATAATTTTTACTGGTGACTAAATGATGATTTAAAATAATTTTTGCTGGGCAGATGATGATGATGTAGAACCCACAGTAGTTCCTACTAAACGCAAGAAAGGATCCGCTACTGCTGTAAGATAAGATTTTATCTTACTGGAGTAATGGTCTTTCCTGCCTTTTTTCTATTAAAAGAAGAATAAAGTTTGGTTTAAAGCAGCTCTTTATGAACAAAGTTAAGGATTAATTATAAGAGGACAGGGCTACTCTTCAACAGCTGAAGAAGTGTTTTCATGTACTGCATCTTGGTCTGTTGACGAGAGATCAGGTTTCTATAAAATCTGATGATGATGCATTGAGTACTTCCGTGGAGTTCATGGCGATTATCGAAGATATACATTGATGGAGTTTAAAGCTAAAAGCACTAAATTTTAAGCTAAAAGCACTAAATTTTTGCTGTTAAGTTCGTAAATTTCTTGGTGTTGTTCTTAGATTTTAAATTTCGTTGTAATTTTAAAATGAATAAGTATTATTATGTATATTTAATATCATCTGATTATTGTAGATGATGATGTTGTGTTTCATGTTGTAAAAACCAGGGAATTGTCAGGTAATAGATTGCTTTGCCCGATTAGATTATGTGTTAAACTATAGTTCTTTAAGTCATTGTTTCGTTTTCTTGAATTCTATGTAATTTTGTAAAGAAGTACAATAACAAACAGGGGTTTGAACATCTGTTTGCATTTTGGTCAATAGTTAATGGAAACCCATGTTAGGTTGAACAGTGTTTTTAAGAAGAAAACAGTGTGAGAAGACAGTAGATCTTATTAAGTTAAACATCTGTTCAGGGTTAAGCAGATGTTTGGCTTTTTATATCAGAGGTTTGGACTTAAACAGTTGTTTAACCTTAAACACATGTTTGGCCATAAACAGATGTTTGACCTTAAACATATGTTTTGCCTTAAACAGATGTTTCGCCTTCTATACCAGATATTTGGACTTAAACAGATGTTTGACCTTAAACAGATGTTTGGCATTAAACAGATGTTTGGCCTTAAACCAAACATCTGTTTAAGGTCAACATCTATTTGACTATTGGTCAACATTTGATTGACTTTTGGTCAACATCTGTTTGAATTTTGGTCAACATCTTATTTTGTAAAGAAGTACAAAAACAAACATTTTTACAAAATCCCAAATCACCCTATCATTTAAGTGCATTGAAGTAAAAATGGAAATGATATTATTCATGTGGTCCTGTTGTGCTTTTGTTTGACCTCTAATATGGGTTCATGATCTAATCATGTGATTTGAAGACATTTTTGTTTCATCTTTATACTAATAAATAAAAATCAAGTACAGTTGGATGATTATTAAGCTCCTCAATTTGATTGTTTGGGTATAGTATTCTTCAAATTGGTCTTTTTTTTGCAAACATATGTTTATGGGCAAACATTTGTTTAAGCTCAAACATTTGTTTAAGGCCAAACATCTGTTTATGGCCAAACTTTTGTTTATGGGCAAACATCTGTTTAAGCTCAGACTTTTGTTTATGTTAATAGTGTTTATATGTAACAGTGTTTTTCACATCAGTGTTTTATAGTCTGTTAGGTTGTTAGATGTCATCACCTCAGTGTTTTATATGTAACAATTTTTATGAAATCAGTGTTTATATGTAACAGTGTTTATGAGAACAATGTTTATATGTAACAGTATTTATCACATCACTTCAGTGGTTTGATCTGTACTATGGGCAAACATCTATTTAAGGTCAAACTTCTGTTTAAGTCCAGACAACTGATATATAAAGCGAAACATCTGTTTAAGCCCCAACATCTGTTTAAAAGCCTGTTACAACCACTGTGTTGGTTCAAACATTTGATTGTTAAAAGTTATCCACTGTTGAAATACAACCTCTGTTTCTTCAATCTTCGTGTTGACCACTGATTGACCAAACATCAGTGTTTAAAAAACTGTTGGGTATCCACTGATAGGGAAAAATAGCCACTGCTCACTTTTTTATTGTTGTCATCCACTGATTTTGACCATCAGCGGTTTTCCTAAAAAACAGCCACTGCTCACATTTTTATTATTGATGGTGTTAATTAGTGATAGATTGAAATTATCAAATAAAAACTAGAATTACAATGAAATTACCATTTTACCTAATCGTTACATTCCAAACTGACGGTTATTATCTCTTAGTTAAAGTTAAAATAAAAATTAGAAAAGTCATCATGACAATTGCTTTCAAATCAGATCAGTAATTACTTATAATATCAGTAATTTTGAAATTCAAAATATGCAAAATGGTAATTTAAAGTTGACGTTCTCTCTCTTTTTTTTCCTACTTTGCATATCATTTCTAATATTTAATTAGTTTAATAAAGCAGGATATAAGAATATACACTATTCTCGATTCCCAATAAACATCAGTTCCCAATAAACATCAGTTCCCAATAAACATCGGTTCCCAATAAACATCTGCCCTCAACATTTTATAATCAACTTTTTATAACCATATATTATAATCCTATAAATAAGATATAATTATCTGGTTTCACATTCAAATCTCGCTCGCTCATATATGTCAGCGTATCTCTCTCTCAAATGCATCTTTCTCGTGATTCAGCCGCTAATCTCCGATTACACTTCTTTGTTCGAATGTTTGTTGATTATGTTTACATGTTATCGTT